>JAODUH010000968.1:0-13194 GCA_027564835.1 Typhlichthys subterraneus
TTTTTTTTTTTTTAGAGAGAGAGAGAGAGAGAGAGAGAGAGAGAGAGAGAGAGAGAGAGAGAGAGAGAGAGAGAGAAACTGGAATTCTCTCTCACACACACACACACACCCACACACACAAAAGCATAAATATTACTATTTATTTATTTATTTCTTACAAATTTCCTCTGGCATAATAACACGTAAAGTGAGAGACTAAAATATGTATGGTGCTAAGACGTTATATTAAAAAGCATTTTCTTACATGCACACCTCTCCCCAGTGGTACATGTACATATAGTGAAATAGAGGTTGTGAATGAACTAGCGTGAAACTCTGGGGGCATTTACACCTGTGGTTCTGTTCACCACCTCCCCCCACCAACCACTGCTTGCCCAAGCTTCTTCCCAGCACACAAAGAAACAACAACAAAGAGCTAATGGCACTACAAGGGCTCTGCCCCACATGGATCCTCTGTCCCTGACAAGCAGCCTCAGACCCCATGCAAGGTAAGGCAAGGCAACTAGCCACACACACACACACACACACCAACGTTCAAGAAGCATGTCCTGCACACGCACACAAAACGTGCAATTTCTTTAGTTTTAGCTACCTCATAAACATCTGTTATGCACAGTGTGTGCTTGCAGGCGTGCGCATGCACACACACACACGCACACACACACACACACACACAAGTAAATTACATTATGAAAAAAGAGTTTGTTATAGTTTAGTGCATTTGCAACAGCTGCCACCTAAACATCAGGATGTTTACAGGATGAGAACAATTACCTGCTGTATTTGCTGAGTAACAGGTCAGACATATTATATTACTGAAAAAAAATCAAATAAATGTGTTTGTGGTGAGAACCAGTGGTGATTATTCTGACAATTATAATCTATTATTAGAGCATTTTTTACTTTTCCAACAAAGCCAGTTCCAGGTTAGCTAAGCTTTCAAGCATGAAGGGAACTCTTGACAGAGACAAGTAACCTCTCCCCCATTTGCCGTTCCAGTAATTTCATCACAATATGTTTTCATATTAATACTCCCAAATAATACTGAATATGCCCCGACCAACGCTGGTGCTGCATATCAGAGCATTAACATGTATAAATGGCCCAAGAGCTGCTTGGCAGGGCAGTCTAAACATGGACAATTCAATAGAGACTAGCAAAGACAAGAGGCCATCTGGACGGGATACAAATTGTCATGATGGACTATAATAACAACAACACAGAGCCCGACAACTGCTGTGATCCGTGGACCAGTCTGTCACAACAACAACAACCAGAAGTGAAGAGGAAAGAGAGGCACTAAGATGCCAGGGTATTTTCTGATATGTCTTCAATGCTGGCAGTAAAGATGATCTAATGTTTTTGACACAGTACTGCACTGATTATATTGGTA
The DNA here is from genome assembly GCA_027564835.1 of Typhlichthys subterraneus. Taxonomy (NCBI): domain Eukaryota; kingdom Metazoa; phylum Chordata; class Actinopteri; order Percopsiformes; family Amblyopsidae; genus Typhlichthys; species Typhlichthys subterraneus. Next base: position 1,394 of record JAODUH010000968.1, read on the forward strand.
ATGGAATATACTGTAGGATGAAATATGTAATATTTCAAATTGAATATCTACTCAGCTATGAGCAATATCATTTTGAGTGGTATGTGCAGATGTGACACTTACTCTACATATGCCAGTCTATGGTATCCAGATTATATTTGAAAAACTGTCCTCATTTGCTTTTGTTTGAAACATTTGCACCTCACAGGTAATAATAATAATAATAATTAATGGAAAATTTTTTGATATTATAGCAGATGATTATTGCCCACCCAAATCTAGCAAAACTAAAATTGTCCACTGAAATGTAATTTACAATCTACATCCAAATGAACTAATTCGCTATGACAGTGAAATTAGCACACATGAATTTGAAAGTCTATTTTAAATTTATTTTATTAAATCAATATCAGAATAAATGAGCATATCATGCAAAGCACAGCACAGGAAGGAATACAATGTCTGGGATTGCATTCTGGGATATACCACAATCAATTGTTTTAAAGGCTTGCTAACTTTAAGATTACCTCCCTAAGAAGCTCCACCCCACACATTGAAACGCACGGCAAAGCCAAGGGCATTGGCCTGGTGAGCGGTGTTCCTGTTTAAGGAGCCAGGGCTGTGTAAACCAGATTATTTTTTCAACACGCACAGAGAATGGTAAAATAGCGAAATCCGAGGAGATATTTGGTGAATTTGACAAAAAGTGTATTATTATCTTACAATTAGCTTGCAATAGCTGGCTATACTGTATAAGCAACCCTCTTAACTAGCAGCATCACACCATAGCTATGATAGCCCCGCTGTATTCAACAACATGACAATGGAAACACTGTAACTATACACCTTCACGAAGGCAACCTTGGGGATCAAACTGCAAAGCAAATGGTAGAGAATTGCTCTGGCTGCATCCTTTGACAACTGCACCCAGGCATAAAAACATCCCCAGGTCGGCACACTGCTATTATGCTGTGATTTAACAAATGCATATGGGAGACAATGGTAGCCTACTAAGAAGAATGTTGGAAATTCATCATCAGCACTTCTCAGATGGTGTGCTACAGATATGCTAAAGGCCTCAGTCGCCTCTATACCCTTGCCTTGCATGTCACACAAAGCACAGCATTAGCTTTTTAGAACATTGTGGCGGAAACACAGACAGCCTCTGGGGATTGTGACAGAATCCCTGTCTAAAGTGCACAAGCACACAGGCCAGCAATGGGTCGTGAGTGGGATGCGTCTGAAGCGAATTAATTATTGTCTCCATCAATCAACTAATTGAGATTTTTCTGAAAAACCACTAAGTCAGACTTTATGACCCATTATCCTGTCTCATTTTTTATTTGATGACCTTGCAATAATTTATTATCACATCATAATTGAAAACCTGGGGTGTTATTGAATTAGATTTATTATGAACATATAATAAATGTTTAATGTATCCATCTACGTATAACTGGCCTGTCTATGTCTGTCAGTTTACATCACACTAATAGCATCAGCATAATATAATTATTAAAATGTGAAAGATGGACAGCTAGTAACATTGGTAGCATAGAAGTAACAATCAAATCACATTATTTACATTAGTTGATAAAATTTTTAACTAATTATACATGTATTAATAAAATGTTCATCAAGTTAATTGAAATACTGAAATCCCTTAGCCAAAACAATATTCACATTTAAAAAATCTGTTCTGAACACACTTATTGTTTTGTTGGAAAACGGCATCGGTAATTAGGTCAGCATAAAACAGCACCAGTGGACTTGCTTGACAAGTGTAGCAAATATAAATTACATTTCTGGGGATAGCCTTGGCTGGTGGTAACCATCGCCAGCTGATGAACATTTCATGGCATAATAAATTACTGTTTTAAGGAGGATATCTGGTTGCTGCCACACATTCAATATTACAATGGACCATGACCTATACAGCAGCAGTTTAAGAGTACTACAGATAGTCTCCTACCCTTGTCACAGGGAGGAAAAGAGCAGCTAAAAATATCAAGTGAAGTGAAACGTCCTTCAGAACTGACTCACAAGAATTAACATAGATAGCACAAACACAATGAAAAAATTGAAAAAAATTCTATTTTATATGCATATCAGGATATAAACTATGGATAAGAATGTTGTAGTAAATTCCCTATTCTATCTGTAGTATTTAAGTTATTTGATCAGGCATAATCTGTCCAGCTACACTATACTGTGTGTCGAGTGGGGTCCAAGTGAGGCTGCAGGAGTGATCTCCGCAGGAGTTGTACGCGTTGGTGAAGAATATACCATAGAGCCATACACACCTAGATACATACTGTACACATATAAAGACGTGCATTCAACATGCAAACGTCTTATTCATTAATATATAATCAATTAACTGTTCCTGCCTGGTCGCTGTGTCAAATCCTTACCCTGCAGTGGATGAAGTGATCCTAACAACCAAAACTGTATGTACAGTATATAGTTATATCACTGACTCAAGGATTTTCATATTGTACCAGTACATTATAATTAGTGGTTTATCGTACAAATAATAACAAATCTAAATGACTGCCCACTTGTGAAGTCAATATATATATTGGCTCTGACACCATAGCCTTTCTTTCTCAATTTATTTAGCTATACTGCACTCCCATACTGGTCTCATCTGACATAATGGAGATAATAGTGGGAGAACGATCGACAAGATGAGCGCTCCACTAAACAGCTGCTAACAGTGAAGCAGGAAGCATGTCTCTCACTTAGTCAGTTGGTTACCCGTCCACTCAGTCTGTAAGTGATGGTTTTATTCTATTAACACTGTTAATCTACATGTTACAGCAAGATATGGGCTCTTTCCAGCAAACATAGAGATACACTGTAAACCGAAAACGGGTGCTTATATTAAACATGATACTGCCTATAGAAACAAGGAAGACAGCCAAATCTAGTTTATCAATCTTAAAATATGTTTAACATATTAGGCTAGCCGTATTTAGATTTTAAATGATGTAAAAATGTAATAGTCTGATAATATGATAATAGAAATTATAATAAAATCAGCTTGAAAGAAATCTAGACTATAGTCCACGAGACTGTTACTGAACATTATTTAAATTTTTCCTGACAATTCCCTGGCTGCATAACCTACTACAAAATGGCGTGTTCTGTCCACAAACCCCGCCACCATCTCCTGCTTATTAAGCCAAGCGAACTCCACCGCCTCTACAGTGAAATCAGCACTATGCAGAACATGGATATCGTAGTGGGCGCGGTGTGGGAGTAATGAGGAAGCTGCTAAAGACCACACCGGCCCTAACACAGTGTGTGCATGTGTAAGCTATGTGTAAGCTATGGCAGCATGAGTCATTGGCCGTGGTGCAGAGAAAAAGCTCACAACTTCAACAACAAACTGACTGAGGTCTACTGTGAGGACGACAACCACAGGCATGTGAACATGTGTGATTTTTCCATGGAACACAACAGTCAAACAGCAATGTTTCAGCTACTGTATCTCACCAAACCATACACTTACTGAATATAATAATACATTAATAATTAATATCACGTTATAGTGTGCAATATTAGATTCAGGGAGAGTGCTTTTCCAAGCAATGTCAGCCTTGTTCTGGAAAATAATAGGTAGGCTACACTAATTTATGCTAAATTAAACAAAGAGAATGTTAACAGGTGTACGTTAAGTGACAATAATTACTACAAGGTCATACAAACACTTGTACCAGAAATGTACTTAATGGGGTGTTTGACCTTTATGGATAATACATGACAATGACTAATAAAAGGTAGGAAAAGGTGAGCTACAATTGTAAAAGGCCACAGTTAGCATTCAGTGCCATACACATACACATTCTGTACCTTAGACACCTTAGAACAGAACCATGGACAGACCTACAGGAGGTTTGTCACCAGGACGATATTATTGTTATTATGATTATTATCACATTTTAATCAGACAGTTTTGCAGCATTGTTTGAACTCATAAGTACAATTTTCAGGCAATGTCATATTTGAGACAAATATAATGTAGTTTATTGTAGATAGGCTACTTCTGCCCTTCAAAATACACCCAGAGATTACAGAAGCCAAATAGAATATATGTCATTCACATAAGCTAAATATTCAACACAGATCTGCCTGCAGTGTCATCAGTATTACAGGCGATGCTCCCAGCACCAGCACCCATATAAATCCTGCCTGAAGTGTCATGTCCTGTAAATCATGTGACTGCAATCTCCAGGCCGTGCTGTCTCTCAGACACAGAGGCTCTCTCATACTTCAGATAGCCTGTGTAGTGGACTGGCAACGATCACCATGCTAATTACAGTATATCTGGAGCAGTGGCTGCACTCCAATGAGTAATGTACCCAGTGTTACATCCTCAGAACATAATATGGCTGCTTCTTTAACAACGTGTGGGAAAGCGCACTGCATATTATAAACTTCAAACTTCATATTTGCTAAGAAGTCTTTACAAGCATAGCTAAATGCTTGATTGTGGCTTGCATTATTAGGCAATCCAAACTTGCAAATGATTAATTCATTTCATGAAACATGATAGTGCTTGTGGTGGACAGAAAGGAAAGCATTTGCACTGTTAAATGAAACAGGTTCAAGGAGATGTCATGTTGTTCTTGGCCCATTGTTTCAAGATCAGTGACCCTGCCCACAGTTGCCATGGCGGCTGCTATACCACCTTTTCCTGGACATACAGTACAAGGACAGTAGCAGCAGCAGTTGATCTGCCAATGCTTTCAGAATCATCTCCACTCACAAAACCCTTTCAGCTCTAAGGTGTGCAACGCCAACGGGTTCTACAGTGTACATGGCTGCATTTATATTAGTACGTTCCCAGTTTCATTCAAAACGCAAAACGATGAAAGTTATTCATCATATTAAGACATTGAAAAAGTTAACTTTAATTCACTTTAATGGATACTATCTGAAAAAGAAAAACACCATGTTACGACCTGGCTCAAGGGCCGTAAACTAAACAAACACACACTAAATTAACTAAAAGAATAACATATCTAGGTGTGAATGTCTGTAGGTGTATGTACTGAATAGATGTGTTGCGCGTTGCGTGTTGCATGTTAACCCAACAAACAAACAAACAAACAAACAAACAAACAAACAACAAATGGCATGTGTGGTGCCAGAAGGGTCACAGAGACATGTGCTGCAACACACCTATATATGTCAATTTCCCAGGTGCCCTTCGTTAGCCTAATTAGGGCGTATCCTAGCCAATAAGGACCACAGGCCTGCTAAAACAAGGCAGGGCCGTCACAACACCTTGGCAAATCTGTCACTATTGTTGTTCTGCTTGAGTGAAGGTGAAACGCATAACATTGTATTTCTACACCAACTGTCCACTGTTCTATATCTAGAAGAAAACTGTATCTTGTTACAATCCAAGGCTATTGGGATATTGAACCAAGCGCATGTTACAGTACATGCCATTGCCATGGCAAAGTTTAAGGTTACAATGCCAGTTAGTGCTGAGCATGCAGTATTTCACAGCTACTGTATGAGCACTAGACTACCAGACTGGTAGACTGCCATTGCGAACAATAAAAAGGCAAATTGCAGGAGGCTCAACATACGAGTAGCTCTTGACTGAACTTGGCAATGCCTCCCAATCCCTACGTCTTTGTGTAACTTCATCCAGCGTTACTGTTCAATCAGCGAGGGCTAAAAGCATTAGAGAATAAAACATTTAAAGGCGTATACAACAGTTTTCCCTAGGAAACATACACACTTACAAAGAATGCAATGAGCTGGAGACCTGCAACTCATGAGACATTTAAAAAAACAGTTTGAAAATATGCTGTCGATATACTGTGATGTGTGATGTGAGATGTGTGATGTGTGATGTGAGATAAAGCAGTATTGACTAAAGAATTACATTTCTGTAGGGCCTGGTAATATATTTTATTAGCATTTTATTTGTCTTTTGCTTTTATTTCTGATTCGCACAAACACGCACACACGCACGCACGTGCGTGCACGCACACACACGCACACGCACACACACACACGTGAATGTGTTGTGAATCACAGGGTCAGCTACGCAGCTTATATTCCTCTGACGGCAGACTGCGGGCGACCAAGCCAGTGCCACTGGGTTATAAGGTGAGAGAGCACGCTCTGTGTCCAGGTGCTGTGTGCCTGAACCTGCATGCCTAATAGGAGCGCCACAGGATTAGGAGTGAACCTCAGAAGGCATGCTGCCACATTTTGTTAAGGGATCGCAGACTCTTTATTTCATGCTCCACATCTGCAGGTTGCTATGGCAACAACTGGTTTTGGGAAATTCACAAATCAGGTGGCTTCTGTCGGCTCAGTAAATACTGACGTTTGTTTATTGAAATTCTCTATTGGGGGGGGGGGGGGGGGTTCCTGACCATTATTAAGAAAGAAAAGGGATAACAGAACTTTACTCAAAGTGTTAGAAAAGTAGGTTTTCTCTTAAACTTCAAAAATGCATGTACGGTATATTATATGTGTGTTTTTTACTTTGTTCATAAATATTCCACAATGTATATGATAGCATACAGTGTGCACATCTCAGAGTGTAAATGTATCGTGCAGACATAGACACTATGTGCTTTAAATGCGTTTTACTGTAACAAGGGTGGATTGATAGAATTGAAAATAAAAAGCTGAGAAAGAGAGTTTGAGGACGATGCCTTAGGCTGGTTCCCAGTAGCTCCTTAAGAGTATGGGAGAGCTTAGCAGTCTCACAGAGAAGGCTGGAGGATACACACTGCCTGTCAAGACACACTTCAGTGCCCCTCGCTTTAACCTGATTACTGTAATGAGCTTAGAAACTGTTGAATGAACAGCAGCAAATATACAGGCAGACAAACAGGTTGAGTCAGTCACTGCATTACTTTCACCAGCAGATACAGAGACATTGTACACTGGTGCCTTTAAGGACGCCGGATTAGGTGAACTAAAGATGCTTACTGAGGGTGTATGTATGTATGCATGCCCTGTGATGAACATGCACTATCCAGGGTGTTGTGCATATGCCCATTTATTTTAAGGATTTCCATCTATTGTCAAATAGAATTATGTATGTGCAGTACTGTAAATATACAGTATAGTCATCAATTGGTTAAACTGTCACAACACATTATGTAAAGTATTTTGAAGAAAAGTATTTCTTACTAAGAAAGCGAAAAGTGATGTATTATAATGACAATTGTGTAGCTGAGCTCCCTGTAATCAGTGTCATTAGATTACAGATTCAACTCGCCACATTTCAATAGCGGAGAATGTTTGAAGTAATAATATATTCTGTCACACCATTTCAGTTTATGTAAACACTGAGTGTGATTTAAGAAAATACACACCTACATTCTTTAGACAAATATTATGCATATAAAGAACTGCAATAACCTCTAACTCTCTTACTGTAACTGGTCCTCTGAGACAGCCTTCAAAGTAAAAGGTAAAATTACACCTTATTATGTGTAATTTTAAGCAGTAAATATGATTGCTAGCTCTGAGTCCTACAGTAAATAAGATACTGCATGGTTGTGAGGCTAAACTGCTGCTGAGAGATCTTTTCTTTCTTCTGGACTTTGTCATCGTGTCGTCAATCTCTTCAGCGTCAGAGGTCCACATTCCCTTTATCAGTCACGTTTACATACAGTATTCAAAACTTAACACTGTGTTTCTCTGGGTAGCAGTTAAAGCTATCGCTCAACCAAGTTGAATTCTTCCCTTAAGCCGGGCACACGCACGGCACACACACACGCACACACACACACACACACACGCATGGTTGTTTACGTGGTCAAGCAAAGCGTTTTTAACAGGCCATGTCAAATTCAAAATGGTTCAACTTTGGACAATCAGATTTCGAACGATCGCTATAGCTACAGTATAGAAACACTTATTTTTAAAATACCAATGTTCTGTCGGGCTGTTGTTTAACGTTAGGATGTGTCCTGTGTACAGGGTGACTAACTATGCAGCGCAAGCATTAATAAAGGGCAACATCAGCAGCACGGGACATTGCATCTTGAAGCCCATTAGGCTAGAGATTGTTTTGTGTGAGGTCATGACCTTAACAGTTGCTGGGTGACGCTGAGTGCTTTCACATAACCTCTGTCCAACATCCATATTTAAACCAAGCGACAATCTCCAGTGGTGAAAAATAAATCTAACTCTTACTGTAAATGCCAAAATCTGCAGTACCTTGAATCAATCCCTGTAGATTCCCATGTTAAAATGTCAACATTTACAGCAGAAATAAACATGTTTAAAGCCTGGTACAAAAAGCTGTATACTGTAGCTAGTTTAATCAATTATGACAGGGGTGGATATATACAGTATACTGTATACTGTATAACTCATTAGATGCAACTACTGTATATTGAGCCATACATTATTATGGATAGTCAGGGAAAGGCACTCAGGCACTGCCAAGATGGTGACGGCCAGAGCCAGCACACTTGAGATTTAACCCCCTTCTTCAGAAAACCTATGACACAGAGGGCTTGTCCATTTATTTACGCATTCTATGATTTGAACCAGTGTAGTCACAGGACAAAACATGCCACCGCCGTTCGCTGCACTAAAACTATAGTATGTCCGCACCTTTATCTAGTCAGGTCACTGCAGAATAGGATTGTCGCCATATATAAATATGTTGTCATCTTATGTTGTCCTATATTAGTTTGTTTACACTGCTCACACAGTCCTTGGCTCTTTCTTACTTTTCTTATTCTTTTTCCTAACTGAATGTTCTACAAGCAAGGTCAAAATATTTGCCGTCATGACAAATGAGGTGCTTTATCAAAATATACAGCAAGGTGCTTTATCAACAAATACAGCAACCCATGGTCTTATATCAAAAGATATAAAACCATAGCAATGTTGTACCTAAAAAGCAATGTTGTACATAGAACAGTGTAGAACAAACTCTTTCACACATTAATTTACCATGTGATGACATGTGAAATTCATGTGGTTCCTCTGTTCCGGCTGTGGATCAAATACAGTATCATGAAGTAAGCCTCTATTGTACGCAGCAAATTGGATTACCTTGTACAATCCAAACAATCAATCTGATAGAGGTCAACATCCACTGAACGGCCCACCTGTTGGCTGACCTCTCTCTTTTTAATGGAGAGGTCCCAAACCACTAGATGTGAAACTCACATAACCAGAGGTTTCCTGAAGCTTAATTGTACGATATACATAAATTACATACATAAAACTTTTACCATAAAATGGTACTGTATGTACTAGTATTAAACAAGAGAAGATGAGACCAGGATGAACAGTATGAAGCTACATATTGTTTGTTTTGCTTTACTGATAAACAGCATACCACACCTAATTCAGGTGACACAATTACGTCAACGGTCACATGGTTCATGGAGAGGCAAAACAGTTACAGGAAGTGCTTGGTGGGCAATTTCAATCAATATACAGATATATAACTTCATTTTTTGATAATTAGTTTTCAATCAATGCACAGATTACAATAGCATTCATGGGTTCTTTTAGTATTTGCAGCTACATTCCGGGAAAAATGTTGAGGCTCAACGATCCGCCATTGCTGTTAAAAAAAACTGTCCACAGGAGTGAAACGAAGTTGACGCGACTCTCTCTTTAAATGGCTCTGGGGTAGAATAAATAGCTACTCTACTCAGCTCACAGGTGTGGAAGGGATATATGTGCTGTATCAGTTTCAGCCAAAAGGGGAACATCATCTAATTGCAAGAGCAATTGCACACAGCTGTGGCACCCCCCCCAGACAGAGATTTTTTAATCTGTGTCTTTTATATCACATTGTCATGTGGCCTAATCTGTTTTAGGGTACAAGGAGCATCGCAGAGAGGCAGTAAATGAAATAGATGCTGTGTCTCATCACTGGGTGTTTCTTCATTAGCACGAGCGCTACAGATGTAGCAGTAAATCTGATTTGAAGGGCATTATCAAGAGAGCACCGCGCACGGGGAATTCATAATAGCGTATGATAGGGACAAATGTACTGTAAATGCACTGTGATGCCCCTAGGTTTATCTGACATAGGACATAGCAAGGAGACTTATTTTCCCATAAAAGCTAAATATAATGACACAGTTTACTAACTGCAATGTTATGTTATGCTGTAGCTATACTGACACACTCTTTAAAGCTGAACATATTGTAGCTTGTGTCCGAATTGCATTGCTCTACTCCTACTAGGCAGACTTGTTATCTCTAAGGATATGCATGCATCTGTGGAGCTAGCGGATACATTATAAATGCATACAGTACTCTGAAATAAAACCACTAATACATAATTACCCCGACATTATTATTATTCTAGTTATATATATGATATAAAAACGTGGGGTGATGTTATCGCCTTAAGTGAACATCAAATTTTCTGCTTGTCTTAACTGTCATTAAAACACTCTCTGGAGTAAATTCTTCTTTCATTAATGAGTTGCAAAAGATGGGGCACATCTGGGCGCCAGATGTGCTTGTACAGTGACCTTAAGAGGTCATTAGGTTAGGAACGTTCTGGAGTAATGCCATCTAATCCCAGCTATAAGGCAACGGTATATAAACCAAAAGAGTCCATACAGGCTTTTGCGAAGACGCCTACTTCCCTTGGTAATACATTCCAAACTGGAGAGAGTTTGGAGTAGTGTAAGTAAATGTACCCTACAGTGCTGCACCAACCTGCTGTTTGCTGGAGGCAAAGATGCATCCCAAGGAGTCATATGCTATTGTTGGTTAGAATTTATAATGGCACTGAATACAGAGATCCGTAAAGTAAACATTCTCAGATTCTCGCCATCGTAAAAATCATATTTAGATTGACTAATCTACTATAGGACGTAGCATGATTCCATACATATGATATCCAAATGGTGGAATCTAAACAGACAAGCCAGCCACATTCACATGAATGCCTCCAAGCCTCGACCATGTGTCTAGGACGCTGTGTTCCACCCGACTTACATACAGACCCCCTTTCAGAGCTGAGACCTCTTGTGCTGCCTTCATATCTCATCCCAGTGGAGAATATATGGCTCTCAATAGCCCGTCTGTGACGTTCCTGAAATGTATGGCCGCCGAGAAATCAAATCAGCCTATAAATACATTGCATGTTTCCCAGTGTGAGCTCTTAACAAAGGCCACTAGATCACAAATAAATTGCGAGGACCCTGACAGTCATTGGATAACAGCATCAATAATGCCACACGTGGCACATTTAGCTTGTGCAATATGGGAAGGGCAGCGAGCGGCACAGATAAGTAAATACGCGGCACATACAAACCAGAGGAGCGTCGGCGTCGCTGCACATGATCGCTAGCAATGCGCCAGCGCGTGCTGGGGTGACCTTTGACCCCATGCTGGCACATGCACCTGGCGGTGTTATGAACCACCATGGTCGCCAGACTCTTCTCGTTGCTATGGAATAGCAGGAGTAGCCATGTGGGTGGGCAGCCACCTGACCAACGGCTAACGGCTCATAGGTCCTGCGTGTGTGTGTGTGTGTGTGTGCGTGTGTGTGTGCGTGCGTGGTATCTGAAGCCTCGACAGACAGACTCCCAGCTGTCATGTAGTAAAAGTGAGCAGATGGCAAAGGTTGCAAGAAGGTAACACGGTCTCTCAGTTTAGACACAGGCACACTCCATTTGGGTAAAATATTAGGAGCAGTGAAAAAAATAAAAACCTGTAACCATGACGTCGCCTCTATTAAAGGCACACTCTGTGCAGCATTAAAACTAGTGCTGTACCAAACGATTATTTTTTTTGTCGATTAATCTATCGATTATTTTTTCGATTAATCGATTATCTCT
>JAODUH010000969.1:0-36604 GCA_027564835.1 Typhlichthys subterraneus
CACACACACCACACACCCCACACACAGCCATGCTCAACCACCCACACACACACACACCCCCCCCCCCCCCCCCCACACACACACTCACACACACTCTCAGCCTGTGCTGTGTCTCCTGCAGCCGGTCACACTCTGGACCTCCTGGAGCCGCTGGTGAAGTTCCAGGTGGGCCTGAAGAAGCTGAACCTCCAGGAGGAGGAACATGTGCTGCTTATGGCCATCTGTCTGCTGTCTCCAGGTACAGCCGTCTGTCTGTCTGTCTGTCTGTCTGTCTGTCTGTCTGTGCAGCTAGGGTGGGTGAACATTATGCATGCTTGTTATTATATGTTTAAGTAAGCAAGCAGCTGTGATCGTTAGAAGCAGGAAAAATGAGTAAGGCTCAGAGAGACGAGGGCCAAATTGTGACGGCTAGATGCATCTGCAAACCTGCAGCTCTCGTGGGGTTGTTCCTGGTCTGCAGTGGTCCGTACCTATCAAAATGGTCCAAAGAAGGAAAAGCGGTGATCCGGCGACAGGGTCATGAGCGGCCAAGGCTCATTGATGCACGTGGGGAGCGAAGGCTGGCCCGTGTGGTCCGATCCAACAGACAAGCTACTGTAGCTCATATTGCTGAAAAGGTTCATGCTGGTTCTGATAGAAAGGTCAGAACTTTGTTGCGTATGGGGCTGCTTAGCAGCAAACCAGTCAGGGTGCCCGTACTGACCCCTGTCCACTGCCGAAAATGCCTACAATGGGCACTTGAGCATAAGAACTGGACCACGGAGCACTTACCTGGAGAGCACATGGTACCGTGGGCAGTGCCCAGTGACCCGCGTGGGGATGCCAAGGTTTAGAACACGGTTCAGTTTCTTGGGAGGGGATGGGGGGGTGAACCCGCTAACTAAACCCTAAGTCCCCCAAAGTAGTCAAACTTTTAAATGTTTTTTGTAAATAACAATTGATCTGATTTGATTGTACGTGTTGTTTTCCCGGTGAGGTCCTCTCTCCGTTCCTTTACATGCGGTCTTCCTAATAACTGCCAAGAAGCGTTAACCAAGATGTCTTTGATGTTCTTCCTGCTGTCGGCGCAGCGGAGCTAATAAACCCCCCCACCCCCCAGATCGCCCGGGGGTGCAGGACCACACCCGCATCGAGGCCCTGCAGGACCGGCTGTCCGAGACCCTGCAGGCCTTCATCAAGCTGCATCGCCCGGGCGGCCAGCTGCTGTACGCCAAGATGATCCAGAAGCTGGCCGACCTGCGCAGCCTCAACGAGGAGCACTCCAAGCAGTACCGCTCGCTCTCCTTCCAGCCCGAGAACAGCTTGAAGCTCACCCCGCTGGTGCTGGAGGTGTTCGGCAGCGAGGCCTCCTAAAAGGGAACAGGAGGTGGCGAAGAGGAGATGGGAGGGAGGGACGAGGGAGGGAGCTGAGGATGTGCCGAACGGACTGTGGATGAAGTTGTGTGTGTGCGCGCGTGTGCGTGCCTGAATGCATGCATGTCTTGTGTGGTTTTTCCAGGGGGTTTGTGTTGGCAACAAGGGAATTTCACATTACGCAACTTATAATCATACGTAGAACTTCTGCCTATATATATAAATATATATATATAGATAGATAGATAGAAAGATTAGGTCTAAATCTATATGATGTAGTGTTTTGTCTGTATTTAAAAACGATTTGCTGCTTAAAACACCTGGACAGTGTATGTGCACACATCATGTACACAACTCAAGCCTAATCAAGCCATTTAGCCATATAGTTTGAGCTACCTCTTGTTTACTAGGGTTGTTTTGTATTTACATTACCCATGTGAAACACATTTCTTTTGTTTTTTTTGGTCACACAGAACATAATAGATAGTAGTAAGAATATGACGTTTTCAGTTTATTGGCGCACAGTACCTGCACGTTGAAAATACACTTTTTGCCCACGTTATATACAGCTTCTTGCTGTAAGGCAATGTGTGTCGTTGACTGTGCTGATGTAAATCACATGCTTCTCACCTTTCCGCCAAAGGTATGGTCAGACAATACGCAAAAGCTTCCAACATCTCCTCAATACAAACAGGAACTTCTTTTTGTTTTCCACGCCTGCAGTCGCTCGACATTGCTCGCTTGGCTGTCTTGACTAGCCTCAAAGGACTTATGAAGGAAGTGTGTATAACTGCAGCATACAGAATCTAGTCTGTAATTTACAGTGTTTATTTGTTTTTTTAGGGGTGGGTGATTTCTAATTTTTTTTTTTTTTTTGTGAGAATTAGCCACTAAATGCGTTAGCTTCTTGTATACTGCTAACTATCAAACCAAGCCTGTATTCTGGCTGGTTGGTCTTTTTTGCCCTTTTTTAATTTTATTTGCTGTAAATAGTTAAATGCTATGTGTATTGTATCATAAGCACTGTTATACAACATTTTGCTCATGAACATGTATTGATCTATTTACTATCACAAATTGTCAATGGCTACAACGCCAAATCTAACTGGAATAGCTAAACATGGCCAAAGCAAGCTAGCAACTGGCCTGTCTTGGATTATACAATATAATCACAATACATACAAGGATCTTATATCGCAATGGATGCTTTTTATGATAGACCTAGTTTAACCTTTAAAACAATGCAACAAATTGTTTCTCCTCAGTGTACAGTAAGCTACGTGAGTCGAGTGCTCAACAAGCTGCTTCGGACCTCCACAAATATCACCCCTTTCGTTTCTGACTGGGAAGTGACTTTTTCAGAATGTTTGAGGGCCTTGTCCAGGTTCTCTTGCTCGACGTTTGTATGCTGCGCTGCCCTCTACTGGCTGCATCCTGTAAATACCAGGTTTATAATATACAGTATGTCTTCAGCTGTACATAAAGCTACATTTATATTACTAGGGGCTCCTTTTTATATATATATATATATATATATATATATGTATATATATATGTATATATATATGTATGTTTTATATATATATATAAAAGCGGTGGTGGGTCTGTCACAGGCAAATGTTTTATCGTTTGTAAAGTGCCAGTGATTTATTTGGCTAATATCCCAATTCTGTTTTTTTTTTTTTTTGTGAACACCATACAAGCTCAATGTACTTATAAAACAGCTGCTCGCTTAATGTAAGCCATATAGATCACATGCTAGCAACAACAGATGAAGCATTTATGATGATTCCTGAGCCTGTGATATGCCGTCAATATAAACTAATATATATGTGTGCTGTCTGCCTATGGCTTTGGATGACTCTTTACTTTGTATAGTTAACAGATAACACTTCGGGCTTCAGCAGGCATTGTATAATTGCTTACAAGATGAGTTTCCAGGGAGCGATCTATTCAATGCTTGGGTTTGTAGGCCAGTTATGTATGATTTTTTTGTTTGGGAAAATATTAAGCATATTTAAATGACCTGAACATTCAGGCACGATGTCCAAGAGCAACCTTTACGCAAAGTCCTCAAAAGGCATTGTTGCTACTTAAGAGTGGTTTCTATGACAATTTATATGTAGCCTTGAGGCCCGGAAGAGGAAGTGTATCTGTTGGTTGGCCATCATCTTACCTTGCTATTGGCTATTTTGTGATCTGGCCCAGAATGAAGGAGAGATGGAACATTTGTGTCTTGGAAGCGAACAAAACAAAATTGTGTTCACGAAAAATTTACTGACTGTTAAGGGTAGTTTTAATGGTTATTGCTTAAATTGGATTATTGTTTTCTTTAAACTTGTCATAGAATTTACAGTCCTTTTTGTCTTTGTTACAAACTATGCTTGTAGCCTGAGAATACATACTCTATAAGCTGGTGCTAACATTGTTGAAAACTCAGCCTATATTGCTACGTGTAGCAGAGATATTAATTTGTTCCAGGGTGGTTCCAGAGACACCTATAAATAACTGGGATTAGTTTTATTTTAATCCTGAATAATTATAGGAGTTACACCCCCACAATCACACATGTCTGAGTTGTGATTGATATTTAATAGACAGTACCACTCATATGTACAGAATTGTCTGAATGGTGAGGGGTGTAGTGTACTTGTTTTTGTTTTTTTTATATTACTTTTGAAGTCTGTATTTTTTTTTTTTTTTGATTGCATACCTCTTTCTGTAGATATGGATTTGTTTTTGTTTCTTTGAGATAGAGATACAGTGTTGATTTGGTATGTACAATACAGTGTGAGCTTATTTATCATGTAAGTGCCACAGGGCGAGGTCCCTCAGTTAACAGGGTAAAAGAGGAGTCTATTGAGGATGGGAAATCAAACAGGAGAAGGTCCCAGGGATGCAGCATATAGCCTTTCCATTGTCTGCCGAGGCGTTATTCTGTAGAACGCTAGTGTCATGGCAACATTTGTGGCCCTTTCTTTTTTTATTATAATTTTCTTTTTTTTTGCAGCTTGGTTTTGAGGAATTTGTTTTTGCTGTGGCACCGTCTCTGTCTCCAGGCATACGTTTTAAAACTGTGTCTTGGAAACTTGACAATTATTTGGGTTTATACCCTCAAACGGAACATGTTTAAGTGCAGACTGTTAAACGTGAATATGATGCGTCTCCAAATTCTCGTTTGGTTCTTACAATGGTTAGCTGCTCAGAAACCGTGTCATTTAAATCTGTAGTACATTTGTTACAATACTGGAATCTGGAATCCATAAGGCAGTGAGTGGGAAAAAGTTGGATGGGTTCAGCTTCAGAACATTCTTTGTAAGAGTTCCCTTACCTTGTGTATAAGAAAATAACACCATAACAATGCCTGCAATATACAACTTATGGTACATGGGTATATATCACCAGCAAGCTACAGTTTATCATGCTAGAGGAATTATTAAGTTTTTGTATAGTGGATGTACAAAAACTATTGCCATTACAAACCCGGTCTATAGAACATGCATTAAGATGTAGGCTAATTCACATATAGAGTTGGTCATCTTTCATGTGATGACTTTTAAGTGGTTTCCCCAAAACAGGAAATGGATTGTAATGAAAGAAAAAAAAAAAAGAAAAAAAATGGATTGTCCGGAATGGATGTACTACACCATAATCTACCTAAAAAACCTACCTCTTTTAGCTACAGATTTTGCTTTAGCATTTAAGCAGTTGCCTCTGTTTTTACTTTTGTAATATTTGTATTCATGTTGGTATTTATTGCTGTCTAATGAATCATACTTTGATGATTACCTCAGAGATATCTCATGCAGATTGGGAGAGTCTAGCTAATGAAGTCAGTCCTTTTTTTATTTTATTTTTCTCTCCAACTAAGCATTGCCTTTATTTTTAACACAAGCATCAGGACCTGTTTTTGCATAGTGCCTCTGCTCTGACCAACGCAGCCTTGAGTGGCTCAATTACAATAGTTTCCTCCAAAAGTGGTTTCTTCTTTGCACCATTTACCCATGTTCAGATTCTTTTCCGCAATAGATTTGTTTTCCCCCACTTTGTTTGTGCTAGTATCTAGCATGGCCTTTTTTGTCATTGAGGGTAAATGAAAGAGGAGGCGAGAGGATTGAACATTTTCGGGGGTGTCCCGCGCGATATTGAGTTCTGAATGTGCCCCTCTGTAGTGTGGGAATGGCCTCTGCTCGTTAACGCCCCCTCATATCCTTACCTGAATGTTTCCTCTACCCTTTTGCTTGGTCATTCCTTCTTTCTTCTCCCAGCAGCCCGTTCACTAGTGACCTTTACATTTCACAGGAAGGGAGACTGATGAGGAAATAGCTCGGTGTCCATCCAATGCAATGCTGCTTTTAACCTTTTACGCATCGCCAAGTCAAGTGTTGTTGTCGCTGCACACAGTCAGCATCAGCAACACAACAGACCGAATATGAACATTTATTTTTTATTTTATTTTTTTTTTAGGTTTTGTGGGTTTTGTTTTGATATTCAGATTTAATCAGATTATAGTTCACTAGCAGGGGCTAATCTGCTCATGTTTGAATTTAAACTCTTTACTCATGTCAAACTGCTTCAGGTAAACACTGAATAAAGTTTTTTATTATTATTATTATTAACATAAACTAAGAAATGGTGTGGCCACAGTCATGTATGCTCTAAATTGTGCCATACAACATTTTTAAAGCTGTGGAGGTTTTCATCAAACTGGCTTTAAATGTTCACCGGCTTACGTATGTGCTGAAGTAATTTTCAATTAAAAACATACTTATAAAATTATATCAGGGTGAGCCCACTTAAATAATAGCACTGTGCATTCTGATAATTATATAACAATACATTTGAATTTTACATTGAAATTTAACCCTGTCTAGAAAACCCAAATCATGTCTATTGAACGCCTCAAACAACAGAAGCACTTAATTTAATGTTTTTAACATGCATATATGTTAGATGAATATATTTAGCCGTACATTGCCTGTGTAGGTCAACATGACATGGCTACAATTATCAAACGGATAATTCATCTAATCTCGAATGGTATTGCAATGTATGTTTTGTGTCTTTTATTTGGAAGATCTTATTCTTTTTCTATTATAAATTGGTGTTTTATGTAATGTTA
This sequence comes from Typhlichthys subterraneus, assembly GCA_027564835.1. NCBI lineage: Eukaryota > Metazoa > Chordata > Actinopteri > Percopsiformes > Amblyopsidae > Typhlichthys > Typhlichthys subterraneus. Next base: position 6,476 of record JAODUH010000969.1, read on the forward strand.
TTTTTGTCAAATGTTTTGCAAATCAAAATAAACAACTGTACATAGTATTGGACTTGTTATGATTTTTCTCTCTTTTTAGTTATATTTGTTCCGAGTAAATATCTAATTATTTTGTAATTATACATTTCATTATAAATATATAAATGAATTACTTTAATAACTGTATTTAACTTTTTACACCATGCTTAGAATACTAGGCCTATATATGTATCTTATACTTAATAGCAAATGAAACCTGGTCTATTAGTAAATTATACATTAATGTTGCTTTCTTCTATTTCATATAAATATTGCATTCAGCCGTTTGTATAAAGCAACCTATGTTCACAGCAGTAGCATTTATTGTCACTATATTGCTACATCTGTTTAGACATGATATTATATGACAGACACTAGAGGGCACTATTTGCCTTATTAAGTTTAAAATACACCTATTCATTACACTTTAAAGGTTATTAGTAGCCAGTACAATTGCAAGTATTAACAGTAAATTGTGTTTATTGAGCTGTAAAATGGATAATACTCCTGCACATACTCCTGTCATGAAACACACAAATTCTGTGGTTAATATTGAAATTACAATTTATAGAAATCTGTATTTTATGGTCTGACTGCGGTTTATTAAAGTCGCTCAAGGTCTGTGCTGGCTCCAGACCAGATTGAACATTTGGTATGCTCATGCGTCATCAAAATAAATATGTTAATGTGTCCCCCTCACCCCCTCCCCTCCCCTCACCCAACTCCTTGACTATGTTTTAGCATTTTTCAAAGTTGTGCAATGGGTGCAGTCAGGCACAGAGCTAGAGTGTAGTTGCACTAAGGTGCATGTTGGCATGCTCAAGGATGCTTAGAGGTGTGTCCACACAAGGAATATCCCTGCACCTCTTGGCTGGAACTGACCATTGGCCTATTAAATGACCCACTGACCACTTTGAAGGTGAGGTTAGCCATTTTAAGCAAATACACCTGTCAAAATAATCTATTCCCTGTCCGCTAGCTGCCTGTTCTGTGTGCACTCTGAATAATCCAGTGCGCCTACAGTTTATAGCCTCCCAAGACCATTCTGATCTCACAAACTTTAGTTTGACTTTGCCTCGAGAATCAGTCTGGATATCTTGGAAATCGTTGTGTTTCAGGCCGGTAAACCTATAGTGTGTGGCCAATCGCACAGCTACGGGCGTGGTTAAGGTGTGACGAAGGCAACTTGAAAACAACTTGTCAATAACCATTTATTAGACGAGCAAAGGCTTTTCTCAATGGAAATACGGTATTATGTTTTCACTATTCTCCTGACTTTTGTACTCCAAAATTGGATTAAACAGGCTATGCTGGTTCACAGGTTTGTCCAGTCACCTGTATTTTACAATTTCACAAGTATTTTAATTTATTTTTTAAGCACCTGACCTTTTAAAACAGTTTCAATGGACAACTCCGCAGACGGATGTGGCTAACGGACATATCTGGCATGTCTGGTTACAGTGTACAGCGATGGCTCAGATAACATATATCCCACCCATGGCAATGTGTGTCAAATGTGGCACCCTATGGTATAGGGAATAGGCATAGGTGTTTTAATCAAAGTTCAAATATCAACATTCTTTCTCTAGCATCACTGACTGCACCTTTAAATGTTCAGATCAGAAATCAGAAATACTTTATTAATCCCCTAGGGGAAATTCTTTGTCACAATTTCTCAGCTTGCACGTCAAGACATAAAGATGACAAATTACAATAATATGAATTATACAGTTAAATATAAAAAATAAAAATATTGTGGAAAATGATCGCATGGTAAAAATAAATACGGATTACAGGTATAATTTACCTTAAATATAAGGCATGTGTCCATTATATTACAATATTAAAAGAAGCAGCATAATAAATAGTAGTCATAGTAGTAAATAATTCTACAAACTATTAATGTAGTCTCCTACAGGTCAAGCAGGGTATTAAACCAGGGTATGTTAAATCTGTTCTTAATTGTTACAGCCAACTGCAATATTAGTGTGTCAACAGAATAACTTCTTATATCTCTGTCACAGTTTTTAAAATTCTATACTGTATAAGTTTTGTGACACTGGTTTATTTTATATTCGTATCTATTTGTCAGGGACAATGCAACCAATGTTAACATGTTACAGTAACATGGAACAGATGGGTTGCATGTAGGTTTTCTCGCTGAGGCTAATTTGTAAACCCTGTCCCCAGATAGACAGAAAGGCTTAATATGGTCATTACATATTGAACATTTATACATAATACAATGTTATTAAAAATGTATTTATTACCAAAATTAAATACAACAAAAAGTCTTTAACACATGATCAGATTACATTAATTTACATACGCTATTCTTTACTATCTATGTGTCCATGTGCAATTGTGCATGCAGGAATGCAGTGATCAGTGATGTCTCAGGTTTGATTTGTAGTTTCAACAACCCAGCCCAGCTGGTTTCACCGTGTCATTAAAATTTGTCAGATCAATTTATATTTTTAATTCAGTTGGTAGGGCATTCCAAATAAAATATCACTTTCCCTGACCAAGTGTTTTGCATTGTGCCACCCCGCAGATGCCATTTACTGATCCCCCATGGTAGCAATTGTATTGGGATTTGTTTTTGTCACTTATGAACAAAGTAGGCCTACTACTGGGGGGTAAGATTGTGTACACATTTTTAAAAAATCGATCAATAGAGGTAGGCTACACTATAAAGCTATACTTTTTAAGTAATCCTCTGTCGCCTATGTAAAAAGAGATTTGAGGTTGTTGTGTTGTTCACCCTAACGCAGAGATTGCGTAAGAAGCAACGTGCAGGATCAACAATATTACGTTATCAGAGAAATCCAGTCATAGTGTGACAGTTTATCGGCGGCCTTGCAAAGGAGAACTGTGCCTGCAGATAAGGCAATGCCCGCGCTGCTGGCTCAGACATTACCTCTCCATGTGCGGAAGATCGGCACTCATCTCCTAGGTCAACGGTTACAATTCAATTGACCTTTCCCAAGCCCCGCCCCTTTTTGCATTGTCCTCCAATAACAGTTGAGCTTTTTTTGAATCTGACAGAACCTTCCGTCAACTGTCTGTTTTGCTGTAATAGCTTTCTATGGTGTTTTGTCCTATCTAGTTACAGTAACTAGGTAGGACCAGTGAAAGGGGTGGGGATTGGGAAAGGTCAATTAGGTAAGGGACATCCTTGATCCCAATGCTTATGCAATTTGATGTCATGTTTTCATTGAATTCCATATATTCTAGCCCAACTTTACATGTGCCTGCTCTTAGATAAGCCCACAACTGTTTTTTCTGCCTGTATATAACATTTTCCCTGCACAATAAGCCTGTTTCTCTGACAAGAACGTGATCATTGTTTTCAGAAACACAGCATCTCATATAAACAAAAGCCGATCACAGTGTCAACATGTCACACCGTATCCAGCTGTGACAGTCTGTCTCCTTCTCTGGAGTCCTTCGCTCAGCGAATAGAGGCCCTTGTCACGTCAAGCCGAGCGGCCTGGCAAGGCATTTGTCTGGGGCAAGGCAGTTAACGGGCAAGCACTTGGTAGATAAAGAACAGGAGAAGACACGTAGTCGATGTTGGGTTGGAGGCGTCAGTGCACAAACAGAGCAGTCCACAAAAGTATTTCTGTCTGGTGGGTATTAATACTGATAGGGAGGTGCCCGCTTCATTATCACACGATGGGGGGCAGATACCGCCAGCCTCTAACAGCTTGGAGACGCTGATAGACTGATATTCTAGGGGGCTTTTGCGTAAGAGACCTAACTGTGCAGTTGATACTGCTCCCCCCCCCCAAGAATGGCCCTGGTAGAATAAGACTGCTCACATGGCACGTATACACACTGTAGCTGCCTGCAGCGGGACAGCAGTTGTGACTTTCCAGTAATAACAAGGGCGTGTTATTTTCTCATTCTCTCTCTCTCTCGCTGTGTGTGTGTGTGTGTGTGTGTGTGTGTGTGCGTGTGTGTGTGTGTGCGTGTGTGTGAGCGTGTTTTTTGTCAAACTAGACAGTTAACTGTTGTCATCCTGTACCAAAGGAAACAAAAATAGTTTTAGTAAATTATGACTCAATTGAAAACGAATGTGAAGCTCATGCAATGCATTAGCCTACCGTGCGGAGAGAGAGAGAGAGAGAGAGAGAGAGAGAGAGAGAGAGAGAGAGAGAGAGAGATATTGAGAGTTTATAGCACAGGGAAAGAGAATATATCCACTCATCATGATTAGATGCCGGTTGTCCTTTTTGCGAGTCATCCAGACATCATTACAGTTCAACCCACCATGTGGTTTTACCTCAGTAGGCCTATGCTTGGAACGAGGGCATAGATATTTAGACTAGCTCTCCCGGGCCCACTGTGGGGTGGTGCGAGAGAGTTATCTCCAGTCACACAGCAGAAAGTGGAGACTCAGCTAACTCGGATTTACAGTGCGTGAGATTTTAGAAAAGACGTCCTACTGAAGCCCTTGTGCAATGACCACCACACATAACGGCAGCTCATCCGTAGGAGAGCGAAATGTTATGAAGACAACAAATGTAGTTCATTATTTAATTCAAGTGGAGGGAAAGGGTAATGTGACTTTGGTGTAAGGCAGTGCTTCTCAAACTGGGGGTCGAGACCCCCTAGGGGGGTCACGAGACACAGAGGAGAGGGTCACAAGATGATTTTCAGAAATTAAATAACAATAAAAAATTATTAAAATGGCATAGTTTATACATTAATTTTTCATATTCTGCTACTACTAATCAAATAATAATGTGTCTGTTATTCTTCTACCACCTGTGGGGATGGCGGGAGTTGTGAGTCTCTGGCACTGTGATTTTGGGGGGTCGCGAGCTGAAAAGTTTGAGAACCCCTGTCGTCTCTCGCCAGAGCTCGGCATTGTAGACGTATGTGTGTGTGTGTGTGTGTGTGTGCGTGCGTGCACGCGCGTGCGTTTGTGTGTGTAAGCATTTCCTTTTGGGAAAATATTAGCTGTGAAATCATATTAGCAGCCAAACACTGAAACATTTCCTCATATTTTCCTGCGTGTTATATTTACATTCTGTGCATGTGGCAATGCCTGCCACTGCGTTTCTCACACACAGCAATGCTTTCAATACGTCTTCAGGGAAAACTTTAGATTTTTATTTGTCTAAGGTGTGTCACAAGAAACCTGTTTCCTGCACTATACCATGCTACACTGTATTGACGAATGTCAGTGTTTTCATTGTTCACTGATTAGTTGCTTACCTGTATGTTTTAATGTGTAAACAATTCTATTGAATCTTTATTTATGTATTTCTGGTCAGTTCAGTTTTTTTATTTGCCTCTGCACCTGTTTGAAAATAAAGGCTAAATATAATCCATGCATAGGAGGTCAGGCATTCTGCAGAAACATTGTCAATATTTGAACTTGATCAAAACATAAATACCTCTCCCTTCGATGCCATACGGTACTCTCACAGAAGCTACACCCCCCCCCGCCCCTTTCCATCTCCCACATTGCCAAGGTGGGGGCAGTGTTGTGTGGTGCACCACTATGTTGTTTATGTTCCCATTTACAGAGCCAGGGGCTGAGTAGAAACACCAGATTCTTTTTTCTGCACGCACACAGAACGGGCAGCTATAGCAAATCGTGAGTCACGGTTGAATTGACTGAATTTGACATAAAAACTGTATTCGTGTATAATTCATTCAGGCGGAATGAGAAACACCGCCCCCAACAGGCTGCAGAGAGCATAACATGACTCGGGGACAGGGCCTCTCACACAGGAAGAGCGCACAACAGTATTCGCACACCTTCTCATCTGTGTGTGCTTGCGTGAACACCCAGGCAACAGGTGCACGGCACACATACTTCACACTCACACGTATTCTGAACCACAAAGCGTAAAGGTGGTATATTAATTGTGACATGCATTTTCTTACATGCTTACTTTGACTTCTGACTTTGTAGGAAGAGTAGTATTTGTATTTTTGTTGTGATCTCTGACATTAGAGGAAGACCAGTATTTATATGGTTGTTGTGACTTCTAACCTTAGGAAGAGCTATTTTTATATTTTTGTTGAGACTTCTGACCTTGTAGGAAGAGCAAAGATCTGTCTCCAGAAGGGTGGACAAGGTACCTTTGCTTTTTACCGTACATCATAATAACACACATAACATAACATAATAACACAAACTCTAAACTAACTACCGGTATATTTTTCCATCTATTAAATTAAACATGTTTAATAAAGCTGCATACATGTAGCAGCTGCACTAACTGAAAGAGAAACAAAAAGAAATCAAGTCTTCACAAGCAAATGGATTGACATACAAAGTTATGAGGTGGTTCTATATATTTTATTATGTTTTCTACAGAGAAGTAACAACAATGTAGAAGAATCAATAATGTGAAACAAATAGTCTAGCTGTTTTATTGTATTAGTAAATAGTTATCAAAAAAACTAAACCATTTTCAATCTGCAGGGCATATATTGTGTGGTGAAATAGTCAATGTGCTTGATGTGAAGGCTAAATGTCAACTTCTTATGTGGAGACATAACCTCTGTGGCTTCCTGACCATCATCTGAAGCATGTGCACGCGCGTACGTACACGTACACATACACATATTACTGTAAGATGAACCACAGAGTTCTGTGAACTGGTTTCTGACTAAAAGCTAGAATATTGCCCTACGTTGAATAGATTTGTATTTTTGGTATGCAGTGGGTTTATCTGTGTTGATAGGGGGTTTTCTACAGTGGGTCAGTGGCTGAGGGCTGTGTCTATACCAGGTCGTGTGACACCATTTGTTGCAAGGTACATGAATGCATGTGTGCTGTGCACCCTGGCCACTTTATAGGTGACCACACAGAGCGCACAGTGTGTATGTACAGTGCACATATAAAAGACAGATCATATATCAGAACATACAAACATCATTGTCCCTTATTAAACACAGTTTTTTGCATTAAGACAGAGGTACAGCTTTATACTGTAGCGCAGATGTGCGGGACCCCTAGTGGTTCCTCAGAGGTACTGTAGGGGGTCCTCCAAACTTATTTTATTCCAAAACTTTAAATGCCAGCAAATATACATGATCATAAATACAACCAGTGCTATAAATATATACATCTGTCAAGAATTATTTAGTGGCCTATACTTTTATACATGGCACTATAGTCCGCAATACACTTTATTGTTGGCCCGGCAACTAAATATTTTATAAATATATGTGATAGTGTGCCATGTTTCTCTCAGCCAAGGGGTACATCGCCCGACAAACGTTGAAGACCTCTATTGTAGCGTATGTGTGAAAAATACACATATACTGCATTGTGTGTGTATGTCAGTACTACAAAAATACACATCTATTGCATTGTGTGTGTGTGTATGTCAGTACTACAAAAATACACATATACTGCATTGTGTGTGTGTGTGTGTATGTCACTATTGTGTGTGTGTAGGTCAGTACTACAAAAATACTGTACACATCTACTGAATTGTGTGTGTGTGTACACAAGCATGCGTGTGTGTGTGTGCGCATGTGTGCACGTGTATGTGAGTGAGAGACACGCACAGCTCTATGCGGCTAGAAGCTGTGATCAGCCCCGAGCAGGGCAGAACTTCCTGTTAACCCCAATGGGCCTGCAGCAGCTCAGCACAGCCCTGCAGAAGACACCTGTAGGTAGTCCAGGGTCTGTGGTCTGGTCTGACTGGCCTACATCAGCACGTCTAACAGCTGACACACCACAGCCAGCCCTATCTGGTGATGAGGCAACACTAGAGGTGTTTCGCAGAAGCATTTGACAAAGCACACGAGCTAGGGTGAGCAAGATGGATGTATAAGAGGTGTAGATTACAGAGGCGTGTGTCTGTCTACCTACTATTTAATCGGCATGTGCTCAGGAAGGCCAATGCCATTCTAGACTGTCCTGGCCACCCCTCGGAGAATCAATTTTGTAGGCCTCCCTCGGGGCGGCGGGTCAGAATGCCTAAAGACAGAACTAAGAGGATCAGAAACTCCTTTACTCCTATGGCCATTACACTATTAAATGCCACAAAAACGAACTAATGGCGTGTCCAACTGAAGAGTCTCCATATCTTGACTCTCTTATTACCAATTCTGTATACTGTATGTCATACTGTGTATTTGTTATTTATGTGTGGATTGCGTGGATATATTGTACTGTCTCTCCTGTTGCCGAAATAATTTTCCCTCGGGTATAATAAAGATTTATTGCTTGATTACTGGTGGCGGCTACAAAATCATAGCCCATGGCTGGATCCCTGTCAAGAGCGCTATAGATGACTAACGCCCACAGCTCCTAGGGCTCCTACATTAATTTGATATGTATATAGAAAATATACAGTAGCTCTGCATCTCCTCCTCTGTTTTGGGGTAAAGTGACTTTGTTTCAGGCCATGAAGGCCCAGATCCCACAGGACACGCTATATGCAGGGAGAGGTGGATTGTTTTCTATTGGCAGACGGCATTTTGCGCAATGCTTCTGCGCCATGGGCACCTCGCGATTTAGGAGCTTAATAAGAGACCGGAAGCGTTCCATTGAAATGCATTACAGTGCTCCATCTTGTTCCAGGATATTTGGTGTTTCCTACAGCAGGGGTGCCCAGTCACACATGGGCCTGCTGCAGGGAGCAGCTCAGGGGGCAGCTCTGGCTAGGAGCTCCTGGATGGGGTGTCTGTACCTGTTGGAAACAGATGGAGGAGGAAGCACCTTCCCTCTAATTACTGCACTGCTGCACCAGACAGACATAGCACAATACCTGGTGGGCAGACCCCCCCCCACCACACACACACACACACACGCACACTCTCTCTCTCTCACACACACAACCATATACACACACACATGCACTCTCACTCACACACACACACTCTCACTCACACATGCCTCACACACCCACTCTTTCACACACACACACTCTCTCACACATAAACACACGCGCACCTTACACATACAGTACACTCAAACACACACACGCACACGTCTTGCACACACACACCAAGAAAATGTGTATATAATATCATAATAAATACCATACAATAGCACATAATCTAATTTAAATTCAACTTCGAAAACACACTTTTTAAAGTCTTTCCTATAAAAATAATAACATTTAATGAAACAAATTACAAAATGTACATGTAAAGTCATCATAATGTAGCAAAGAGAACGATGCCATGTACGGCAAAAACACACACACACAAACGCACACAGTGATGGTGGGAAAGTGCTCTCTGGTGAGCGATGGTACCGTATGTTCTAGCGCAGGTGGGCTATGTATGCGTGCGTGCACGCGTGTGCACATGTGTGTGCGCGTGCGTGCGCTCGTTCGATACGGCGAAGGTATGAACTGCATTTCCGTTACTGCGCAGGTGTGTTGCCACACACAGCCCATGCTCAACCTCAGCCTCACACAGATACACACTCAGGAACACACACGTACCCCCGCAGTTCAGCATGCAGACACCCGCCACGCCACATGTGATGGTGGTGTTTCATCAGAATATGGGGGAATTTCACAAAATGGGCCTCTGAAAAAAAGAAATCCCTCTAGAGTAACAACAATCAACTGTGCATCGAAATACTAAAGTTCTACCACAAGATTTGAGATCTTTGCAGCACGCGTACATATAGCATTTTATGCCTATAGCTCCCTCGCTGATGTTTAATTTAATATTTCTGCAATTATTGCAGGTGGTGGTCTGACATATTCATTGAGTGTACCTGATGTTACGATCGTATCTTGAATTATTTTATATCAATCAAATTGTATGATTTATAGCTTTCTACCGGTATATAGCATGAAGAAAAACTTTTAAGTTAAACATGTCAACAACACAACTTCCCCAACCAAGATGGTGAAAGGCCCACGGGCGGGCCATCGGAGTATGAAATATCTAAATTAAAGCGATTGTACGGCATTCCATGTACCTGCTTCACAACACTGTTTATAAAGACTGTGACAGTGTCACACAAATAATGAAATGGTGCAGATGTGAACAATGTTGTGTATTTCATTAAGATATTACATCTATATTTTCTAACGCATAAGCGCATGTGAGCGTTGACTCAAGGCAGAACATGTGTCAGTAGTGCAATGTGTACAAAATGTTTCCACATTGAAGCATTAACATACTTTACCACTACGTAGTCCAACCGACCCCCCCTTTTGGACCATACCTACCTCACTATGTTGAATTCATGGTTTTTCCTACCACCGAAACCCCCCCCCCCCCCCCCCACCAGGAATGTCTCTCTCACAAACACACACGTGTACGCGCACACGCACACACGCAGGGCTATAGTGTGTCATCGTTGTTTTGAGTCTATTCAGTCTCTGTTCTGCTGTTCATTTTCCCAAGCAGCTGAGCTCAACATCTGCTGGGGCTCCAGTGTCCATGCAGTGAGTTCTGCGGTTTGACGTTTGACATGAAAGTTTGTTTGTTCATTTGCTTAATTCAGTTCCAGTCATACTGTGTATTCTTTTGTCTAACATGTTGTTGCTGTTGTTTTTTTTCTTTTTCTGCACTTTTTGACCCCAAAAAAATGACATAGTTCATAGTTTCCCACCACAAGCAATAACACAAAGGACAATAATATATAGCGACCGCTCTGTTATTGCATTGAGAGTGACTGGCTTCAGCCTTACCCTGGCGGGCTTTAGCCCCGGGTCTGTGAGTTCTGACCGGGCCTGAGCTTAACTCCCCCCCCCCTTCCCCTTCCCCATACGCCTACACTTCTCTTTTTCTTTCCTTACAGCTGTTCTCCTGCCTCGTGGTGCACATTCTTTCATTCTTCAGGGCTCTCCCTGTCAGGCAGCCATTACTCTCCTTCCTGCTGTCTGTGTGTGCGTGTCTGTGTGTGCGTGTCTGTGCGTGTGTGAGAGAGAGAGTAAAGTGTACGTGTGTGTGTGTGTGAGAGTAAAGTGTACGTGTGTGCTTGTGTGTGTGCGTGTGTGAGAGAGAGTAAAGTGTACATGTGTGTGTGTGTGTATGTGTGTGTGTGTGTGTGTGCGCGTGCATGTAACAATATGAATGGGATATAAAGACTGAAAGATCAACTACAGCTGCATGCTGAAACCCATTGCACACACGCACACACACACACACACATTCCCCCCAGCTGTTTGTCTTTGGCCAATTACTGAGGCTGTGGTCTCCTGCCCCCCCCCCACCATCTCCCCTCACCGCCACACACACACACACACATATACATATGTCCCAAGAGAACCTTCCTGCTCCTTCTATTTTTAGAAAGAGAGAGCGAGAGAGACACAGAGAGAGATAGAGAGAGAGGGGGAGAGAGAGAGAGAGAGAGAGAGAGCAAATCAAGACAGTATGACCACTGGCTTCAAAAGCTCACCCCCCCCACCCCCTCCCATTTCTCATGTTTGGCCACAGGCTCAGGTAATGTGCTCGCTCGGGAATGTCAAACAAAGCAAAAAAGCGCTACATAAAAACAGCCTTGGTAAACGCCACCCGACTAACAATAAAATTAGCGTTAGTGTTTGGTCTGGCTCAATCAGCCGTGACCTTTCCGGAAGCGTCCGCTTCCTGAGTCGCTGCTGAGAGAGGCAGGCTCAACGTTGTCGCTCACTGCAGGTCACATTAAAACGGTTTGAGTTTTATGGGAACGACTGCCCCCACCCCCGAGGGCGCACACCTCACTACCCAACTCGAGATAATATTTTTTTTTAATATAAATGTCTAACAGTATTTATTATACACGTCTGGATAGCCAAGCCTCTCGCCTAGCAATGTAATCTAACAACCATTGCCCAAATGTAAGCATTTTTCAAAGTCAACCAGATTAAAACAAATATTGTATATAAGCGCTTGGAATTATCGCGATTTATTGCCATGACGCTCGTAAAATAATTTTTTTTAAAAGTCATGTTGTGTGATTTATCGGAGATTATCTGAGAGAGCGCATTTCCTTTGTTCTAACAGCGGTCTCCCCTTGCCGATAGGAGCATGCCTTAGAAATATATCTTATAAACAATGCGACACAAATTATGCCTTTAGAATTAGAAATTGCGCTATGCGCCTTACCTGTAATGCGTTTGTTGAAAAAATCTACCCCGAATTCAGCGAAGAATGTTTTTAAAACCATAATCCAACGCCGGTTCAATATTTCGTCTCAAAACTTGGCATCCATTTTGGAAATATGATGCCGATTCAAGACTGTGGCTCTATGGGAACTGTAGTTCTATTATGGGGAGCTGGCGTCTTTACACAAGACTTGAGTCTGCCGAAGGCTATTCGGCTCCTATAACGTTACTTTCCGGTTTCTCCGGATAAAAACGAGTCGTTTGAGGGGTCACATGTTTAATTTGGCCAATCACAGCTTTGGCTAAATCTAGGGGATTTCAAGTGACGTCATCGTTTGGCATCGGACAGCTGTCAATCAATTTCTTCGTGAGAGAAAGTGAAATTATTACACTTAAACTATACTTTAGTATATATATTAATAAAATAGTAACATAAATAAGCACATTTATTAATACTTATTTATTTATCTGAAGTTGTATATGGCCAAAGTATTTCAAAATTTCTGACTTTCACAATAAAACCCATATTTTTTTTTTTTTTTTTACACAATGCCCTAATCCTTGAACATATATACTGTACTCATCAGATGTTGTATTGTAGTCCTATAGTGTAAAGAAGTTGCTTATGCTTAATTTCCATAAATATTACTTTATGTCAGGCGAAAATGAAAAAAAAAGATAATTTTGCTGTATTTGAGATTCATTTACTAAGAAGCCATGTCATCAACATGGAATATTTAACCTGAATTGTAATCTCACATGGGTTATCTACATTTTAATACCCAAAGAGGCTTTGTATCTTGTTCAGAACTGCATAAAACCTTATGAATGAAAGGGAATGTTTTTGCAAGGAAAAAAAATGGGAAAAGGGCCTAGTTTAGAGGAGGTTAATGGATTTAATTAAACTCACGTTTATTTTATTTTATAACATAATATTATTTTGTTATGATATTCTGTCACATGACCTCCTTTCCCCTCATATTTTCAACAGTGAAATCAACATTGTGTGAAAAGGTGCCTATCCCCCATATGGAAATCTGGGAAATATGGGTAATAATTACTAGTTATTTCCTAGGACATATTTAGCTATTTCACTGTCTGTTAATATACATTACATTTCATGCAAGTGTCTTCTTCTTGTAATTCATCTTCTAATTTTATCTCCAACCTATTCCGCCAGCTTCCACTTCCTAACTACTCGTTGGGGCACTTTGACAGTGTGTTTGAGTAATCTTTACATATTAAGTAGGTCCTATTGTATTCCTCAAGGACTCCAAGACTGCTTGCTATCTTCTTGCCCTATTTTCCTTGCTGTGCTTGAAAATAGTTTGTGGGTTCTTCTCGTACTGTGATGTGTGTACCTACAGGATGTTCACTGTAAAACAGTATTCCTCTAGAAACTAGTGTATTTTATGCACATTAACATGCAGTCAAAATAAGTAACTGAAATTCTATCCTATCGTGTGATAAGAGTGAAAAAGGACCATGCCATCAAGTTTGTACACTGGTAAGTCCTTAGCTCGTATTTCTCTCCATAAGCTATTCTTAGGTGTGCAAACACAACTGATACACAATAAACAAATTAAGCATAGCGTTGGTTCAGGCAGGCCACGAAATCACGCTTTGCTAGATCGTCATCTGATCTCAACCAGCTGACAGACCATGCCAATCGCTGCTTACACGCATTGGTCAAATAGCCCTTTCCTGCCGCTCTCTACACGCACTGTTGCGTCCCACCCAAATAATACTTATTTGGACTATACTGAAATAGAAATATGTTATCGTATTTATTATTGGGTAACTTGATGGTAAGAGATTTCCCTTTCAGGTTTTTGAACTACTTTCCATCAGGATGTGAGCCCATAACCAAATCACACTCATTTCGAGGGTTGAGGAGGCGTGTTGTTCTGTGCTGTGGAAGTGTTTCGTCAATCTAACGTCAATGAATTTAAATTTCTCAACTCATAACCAGCCCAGGTGGCCAAATCATGTCTATGGGGAATCTTCCATCAACCCTGCTCTTGCCATTTCAACCTATCTCTCAATGGTTCACTATATTCAAGTTTTTGCCCCATTACAAAAATTACAATAATGACTGCAATAGGCTACTGAAAATGTATATTCCATAAACAGTTGACATGCAGCCATATTATATTATATATATTAGAATAATATATATATTATTAGAATATATATTATATATATTCCAATTTACGCAAAAACAACAACCCATGACGTAGCCTGTATTTCCTAAAGCTATAAACCCTTTAAATAACTTACTCATCTTACAGATGAATTTCCCTACTTTTCAAACTGCAGTAATGTTCCAAAATATGGAACAATTGACCGGCTGGAGCCGCTTGTGCTATATTACGTATTTGCAAATGGATAATATTTTTCAACGGTTTCTGCACATAACTTGTCGTAAACCGGCATGAGACCAAATATAGCAAAATATGTTAAAAAACCCACTTGAGATTCACATTCCGAATGCACTATGTACATGCTCCTAAAACCAGAATAATATTGGCATGTCTTAATCAGAAAATGCTACATTCAGAAAAGGCCTGATTCGGCAAACAGAATATGCCGATGACACCTTTCAAATTCGGAAAATTGCCATAGTCAGAATAATTGTGGAATACTAGTGTGCATTCAAACGGGGCCAATGATTATTAAGCCCTCAAAACATTTGTTGCTATAACAGACACTCACTTTGATTGAACCTTATTTTAGACCAACAGGCATCCCTCATTGAAAAGTAGTCTGTATATGGAACACAGATAAGCTATTGTTTGCTACTGTGGTCACAACTAGAGGTTGCTATGGTCACTTATAGTCATTATATATCCATATTTTACAAGAGCAATGATGCCGCAACACTTACATTCATTCTGCAGATTTTAAAAAGTGCAACTGGGATCCTGGATATTTTCTCCCTTGCTAATTCACTCAGGCTGGAATCTAATTGCCTAGCAAGTATGTCCCCTTGTGTTAAGAATCGAAATCAATGTGCGATTTGTGTGTCTACACACAAGGGATGTGCTTGAATGCTTAGGTCATATTTAGCACAGGCTATTGTTCTAGTCTTTATCTTTGATAACCATAGTGAAACACTACACTTGATACATACCTTTAGCACATATGCATTAGATTAGTCTACTCTAGTCTGCATTACATTTATCTAAGTGTGCAAAATGACTGGTTGTTATGGCACTTACTTTTAAGGTATAGTCAGTCCTTCTGGAGAAACATTGTTGATATTTGAGCTCAATCAAAACAAAAACACCCCTCCCTTCAATGTAATAGGTTGCTCTCTCAGAAGCTCCGCCCCACACATTTGAAATTGAAACACAGTGCCAATGCTAGGATAATGTTGTGTGGTGCTTTCTGCACCACTTTGTTTATGTTCCCATGTGCAACGTACAGAGCCAGGGCTGTGTAGAAACAGCGGTTTATCTATTCAGCGAGCATAGAGAATAGCGGAACATGAGTAGATATTCGCTGAATTTGACAAAATGTATTAGCATACAATTGCTGACACTACGGTACCGTTGAAGGACAGCCTGCCTGATATACTCTCAATCATGACTCTCAATCACATCGCTTCAGTCAGGATCTTCTGCATTACATCTGCTACACCACCAAAACACAAAGGCAGGGTCACCACACCAGCACCAAACACGACAAATGCACTAAACAAATAAAAAAAATAATTTGACACTGTTATTTCAGGTTTATAAACAAGGAGAATGTTTTTGCTTGGCTTTCAGCATATGTAGTTTGATTTATTATTCTTAATAGTGTGCCACTACGTACATTGTGTATCCTGATGCGACATTTCCTGCGATTGTCTGACAAGACTCGAGCTGGTGTACAGCCTCTCTCTCTCTCTCTCTCCCTCCCTCCCTCCCCTCTCTGACACACACTTTCTTTCCCTCCTGCTCCTCTGTCACGCAGGTCTAAGCAGAGCAACTACTGTGTCCTCTCTGAGAACTTAAGCAAACGAGTGAGAGAGAAAGAGAGAGAAAAGGAGAGAGAGAGAGAGAGAGAAGCTCACCAGCAGAGGAAAAGCGAGAGGCGTTATGAAGTTATAGGGAGCCCCTCATGCCGAGCGGTTGTCTCTGTTGCGCTTGACAACGCTGTCAGAATCAGAATACAGGAGCTATCAGTCTACCCTAACCCCCCGCCCCCCCCCCCCTTCCTCCTCCCTTCCCCTCTGCCTCGTCCCGCCCCCACAACCAACTGGACCACAGCGGGACCCCATACTGGACGACCACACTCAAAGCAGGTAGGACACGTGTTGGTTTGCATCTGATTATCTCTGTGTGCAACAATGCGATTGCCACTCAGTGGCCATGCATCACAGGAAAGCATATGTCATCAACTTCCTGGCTTAACTACAAATGGAGCACAACATCTAGACTCTTCTAGAGTGTACTGAGGGCTGTGTAGAGTTGTGTGAGCTGCCTATGTAGTGCCGTGGGTCTGGCTTGTGCTATGTTATACGTTTGGATGCACTGTATCTATACGAGCCATTATCACCGGCAGATGGTCAGCTGCTATAATGGGAGGTGCAGTGTTTGACATTGTTTTGTGTGAAAACACCTCCAGTTCAAACAGAAATACCTCAAGATAATTGTTTTGGGGGAAGGTTGGGGGGGGACAGGGAAGAGGAGGCATGTTTCTTGGGACAGGGAAGAGGAGGCATTTGGAAACAAGCCCACCCACCCCCAGAGTGTTATTAGCATGTCCCAGAAACGGTATTCTATCAGTCGACAACGAATTAAGTGAAAACCAACAGTCCGTCATCATGAGCTCCGAGATACAATAGACAGGGGGGGTGTGTGTGTGCAGGGGAAGGTGCGGGAGGGTGGGGGGGGGAGTGGGGTTTCCTAAAAACCCTGAAATGTTTTGGTGACCTTTGGCCACTGTCCCGACAGACGTTGTTGAGTGAGGGTGGAAAGAGAATTGGCTTTTACAACGACAGTAAACTGAGCTGCTGTAACAATACGGGTTGTGTCTTCAGCACTGAAGAGCACCGCATTATATACTTCTAAGCAAAAAAAAAAACACACAACAAAATATATTTAGCTTCAGATTCAGGTTTTGCACTCAACAGAGATTATGTGACACTGACCACACGGGTTGGAATTTTTTCTTTTCTAATGTTTGGTGTAATGCCGCTACTGACTAACGTGGGAAACACCAATCACCAATCATAATTTTATGCTCTCTACAATCTCCTCCCTGCTGGACAGTAAAAACAAAGTAATCAAAGCAAATACATCAAAGTTTAGCTGTGTGATATGGACAGTTGATTATATGCTGTCTTCCATTTATTTCTGTCTATCAAGTAAAAATTAAATGCTGTTCTCAAGCCTGCCGTCATACACACAATAAACTTCCCCTCTATTTTTGCACTCAGAGGTGTTCTGTTTTTAGAGCTCTGTCTAGCGGTTTGTTGTTTGTTGAACTGTAAATCTCACTTTTATGTTCGCTCCTTTTATACCTCCTCAGACACTAATAGTGTATAATGATGACATTCATGATGACATTCATTTCACTCGCCTCTGAGGTGACAAACACAAATTATACTGTAAGAGTTTTAAGTCTGTTAGGACTCTGGTTAGGAGCTTAATGTAGAAAAACATTTTGAACAGACACTGTAATCAAGAGTGCAATCAAGAAATTTTTATTGTGGAGGCAAACATGTTACATGTCTGTATAGTCATCACATCTGAGCATTAGCATTTATAAAGAGTAGGCCTACTGTGTGAAGATGAATCATTCTCAAACATTAGGCTGGAGGATATTAGGGTTCCCATGAAAGTTGGACATTTATAGTCCATATGGAAGCATTAAATCAATTTATATGAAAGTTAACATAATACTATTTTAATTTTAATTTAGATTGAGTGATTCATGCTAGGAGGGTTTGTCCAGAATGCCAGACTTCAAAGACAAACAGTCTTACCGAACGAATAGCATAGCATGAAGTATCAGGCTTGAGCTTTGTTAGTTTACAAATGTCAGGGGTCAGCAGGTTAAGAAGCCACAACAGTAATGATGTCTTGGGTGTCTTCTTATGGGTGGGTGTCCACCAAACACAGATCAGTACACAGCCAATTCATTAGCCGTTCTCTGAAGTTAACCACATAACAAAACACATGTCTGGGAGGACAAGACTTAATCCATCTGTCAAACCTGCATTGTTAAAATATACATAGCAAAGGTGTAATTTTTTAGTCAAGATGGTCTCGGTTTGAAGAATTTTCTCGAAATTTTACAAATTAAATATTCAAAAGCTGCCAATAATTGCGCATAAGCTCATATGTTTCTTGCATATAGGTCTTGTACCTATGGTCAAAAAAATAATGGGCACTGTAAAACATGCTTTTTTATATACGAGTCATTCAAATGATTGACGCAAATTAAGTTTATCTCTAACAATTTCAATTAAACATGCAGTTAGATATAGCTACACTGATGCATTGGTCCAACACTTGTGGGCATGCATGAATTACAGTACAGCTTTCATCGGGTGACGTAACAAACAGGAAAAGACAATAACACGCATGCTTAAGAAATGACTGATACATGAATCTCTGTTGTCCGCACCTATGTAACATAGAATAAACACTACAGCACTGTGAAACAGGGGCTTTGGACACTTTATACCCTCTGAAACAGGCACTGAAAATGCAACAAAGTATAATCAAAATGTTGGTTATCTGAAGGATGTCAACAGGCATTTGTGGAACCTTTTGAACGGGTACATACCGTTCTCCTCCTAACGTCGTGACCTTACATGTGCGCACTGGAGTGCGAGGGCGTCGTAAAGCCACACCTTCCAACTAAAGCCAACTCTGTCTAGTTTCCAGAGAAACCAGGCAAGCATTCAGCGCTATATCCCCTCTATGTGGGCTGACGTCGGGCCTCGCTGGGAATGGAAAGGCTTTGCAACAACCCCCTCTGCCACAAACAGTCGCGAGTGTCTCTTTAGTTCAAAGTCACCGCACCAGGCCCTATGGTGTGTGCACTGGTTTCAGATTCTACCATGCTGTGACTGCAAACCGAAGAAGAAAGAAAAGAATAACCTTTCTGCAAACGTGCACGGCTTATAAGCTAACATCTTAGCACAACGTAGGTTTGTCACATACTGTAGTACTGTATGTGTGTCTGTATCTCAGGTAGGACGCAGAACGAACAACTGATGTCACATGACAATAGCGGAGCAACATTGTTTACATGATTCAGACAATAATATCGTTTATCGCAATTTTTTCTGAACAATATATTGTCCAACAAAATATTTTCGGTATCACAAACGTGCACTGCGACATCACTTTCAGTGACTTTCAAACCCCCTCTCGCCTGGATGAGCAAATCCCATTGGCCATCGCTTCACCCAGAGATGAGCATCTCAGATCATACATGGCGGGGCATGGTGGGGAACTGAAGCATTAGGGATGCAAACTCATTGCCAGTATGCAAATGAGCGTGCAGGACTGTTTATGTCCGTAGGTCCGTCCTGGTGACGCCCTGCCTATTCCGCTCCCTTATCACATTTTCACTCTCCCTATCTTTTGCGTCTCTATGGCAATCTGCCCTGTGGAACTTCTGTTCCTTCAATCATCGCGCTGCCTTGACTGCATTCCTCTCATTCCTATTGGCTTCCTGTAGCTAGCAGAGGAGCGAGCCCCACTGGGCCAACTCTACCTTGAAGACCCCTGTACTCAAGTGTTATGACAGTATATGCTATTTCTTCCAACTCAGTGACCTAGGTTCCATACCGTAGGCCTGGCATGTCAAACTCAAGGCTCTCGGGCCACATGCGGCCTGCGATAAACTATCATATTATTATGGTGGGAGGCTTGCTTAAATTACATGTAAACAAATCTCCCAAAAGATATGAAAAGTGAACTCAGATAACAGGGGCTTTCAAGACAGGTGTCTGATGAGAAGCATTATATATATCTTTACTTGCATTAGCGGTAAACCTGTTTGCCTTGTTTGCAGTGCTGGCGAGGCCATAATTAAAGAATATAACAACAGAGCACTCTGAGACTGGCCCTCGACAAAGGGCCAGTTTTTAATGTTGGCCCTCTCTCTGATTGAGTTTGAAATCCCTCCATTAGGCCATATACTCCAGTAGAATACAGTTCACAACATGCTGACTGTGCTGTAACACACATTGTGTGTAACCCTGTTAAGGCTAAAGTGCGGGTCCCCATATAAGCATGCATGCATGCTTCGAGGAAGAACACAAATCTGGGCAGATATTATGCATGTGACACACAAGGAAAACCCCTGCACTAAAAAAGAGGTTTTAAAATACCAGTTCCTACTTGAGAATACTTTTAGTTTTGCAAATTTCAGAGTATCTCTCATAGTCCCTCCCTGTTTTACAATTTAGTGACAGCCCACCTTCACACACGCACACACACACAAACACACAAACAAGTCTAGTCCTAAACAGTGGCACTGCCCTTCTGCCTTCTGACGCACTGTCCAGTGGTGAATAGATAGAGTGTGAGGGCAAGATAAGCCACGATGAGGCAAGATGGACCCGTAGATGGGACCTGAAGCGTAGACGTGCGCCAACCCGTGCCCAGACCTGAGTGAACAAACACAACCGTTCACATCTGCAACATGTTTTATTGGTAGGACACATTGTACAGTAGTAAACACTCTTTTTACAGCAGTGTGCAATATGTCCTGCGGCTATAAGCATGCTTCAACTTCACTCCAATTACAAACAGTGTTTAGCTTACATCCTCCAAACGCTTTCTGTCACGGTGTGTGTAGGCCTATTTGTAAGATCTGTTATGACATTCGATTCTCTTGCATGAATCATAAATTGATATTTATCTTACAGGCAGCCTTTACAGAGTGCACTGAGGGAGGAACAAGTACTGTTGATAGAGGTTTGAGCTCTAATCTCCCCTTCAGATATATACAATTCTAGCCTCGCGAGATCAGGATGGACTCGCGAGCTTCAGTTTCATTTTGCCGTTAGATCAGTCTGGAAAGCCTCGCAATCATTTTGAATGTGTCCGAGTAGCATCTGAACTTTCCAATCAGCGATCGTGTTTATAGATATACGGGCGTGGTTTAGGTTTGCAAACGACCTGATGGTTCATGCAATCAACTGTATTTTTTTTTTGTCTGCCATTCACAAACAGTTTCAACGTACGACACCCCTCTGACTCACAAACCCAAGTGGTACCCTTGAATTACTTACTGTGTACATAACTGACTTAGCTCCCCCAGTGGAGATACATTTGTCATTTTCAGACAAACTTTACAGTATCTTCATGTAGCCTACATAGTGTGTAGTTCAGGGGTGAGCAATCCTAGTCCTGGAGGTCTGGCGCCTAGGATTGCCCACCCCTGGTGTAGGTCATGGTGTAGATACACGTGGCAAAATGGGCCGTATTTTGGATCAGCAATGATCCATTTATGCCTTTTGCTGACACTAAAATATCATGTCAGGAAAGATAGATGGCCTAATCTGTAACACTACACTGTAAAATGATTGGGTTATCTACTGTAACTATAGGCTTATAGCCTATTAAAATATCCTAGTGACATTGTCCTTTCTCGCACACACCCGCACACTTTAGTTTTTGTTTTATGTTTAATGCTGTAATATTAAATTAGTCCTACACTTAACTGGATTGATCACTCTTGGCAAAGACATTCTTCAGCGATATGAATGACCTGGTTAAATACTTACAGGCTCATTCTCGATAGCGTAAGCACGCACACGCACACGCTTGCACGCGCACACACACGTACACACGCACACGCACACACAACATACACACACACACACACACACACATACCGTAACCAGCTGGTTTCAGCAGATGGAGCCATCATACCAGCCCTCATCCGCAGTAGAGCAGCACAGAGACGTTGTTTTACTGTTTCACGATCGACGACGCGGCGTGTCACAACCTATATAGTTATATGGTCTGAACGACACAAATATATGAACGAGGATGAAGATCATGGTGGCGTCATGTCAGCAACTTTTCAGTGACGTCGAACACTCTTTTGGTTGCATAATTAATGCGGCGAGAAGAAGCGATAAACTCAGGAACCCTGGCGTGGATCCACAAGTCAGAATTCGCCCCCTCCCATCGGTGTAGCCTACAGCCTATTGCCGGATGGGAAGACTGTTCTTACAACAAAGTGGCACATCGAATCTAGGACAATTGTTAAATCCGTTTTATCGTACCGTAAAGGACGCACTATGTGGCGAGGGAATTGCCCGTCTATCTGGCATAAAACTAGTTGGTTGGTCTCCCAGACAAGTGTCTAATGAAAACAAAAACTTGTGAAAGATCTATTCAGGTAGGTCCTGTTTATTTGATAGACTATTTGAAGCGCAATTGATTATGTCTGTATGGCTTGTGGGTTTTACCATGAACCATGGTCTGTTTTATAGCCTACAACAATTAAGTTAGGCTTTGTTGTTTTTAGTGTTTTTATCAGTCCATCAGCCCATCCGTTATTCTGTTGAGTTTACTGCTCTATACTGGGGGATGCAAATCACATTCAACTCATAAAAAAACAGTATTGTCCTTTTATTCCCAGAGAGCAGTTGCATTTTCTGCATTCTCGAAGTGACATGATCTTCTTTTAAAATTTAACATGGCTGACAGTGTTTCACAGTTGATATAATATCTTGTTTTCATCGAGTTTTGTTTGCAGAAATAATTAATGAGAAGCGCTTGCGCAGATAACGGTTGAAGTGTCAGGCATTCCTAATTCAGATCTAATTATCTAACTAAACCAATTGACGGCCAATGGCCAATTCAGTTTCTGTGATAACTATCTTTATCTGAAAACCATAATTATTTGGACTTTGAAAACTTGGGCGAGTACAATTATATTATGTGGAATTCCTCTCTAGCTGTGATGTCCATATAACGTAACTGTGACTCATTCACTGGCCAACAAATGTTGGACTGTGTGATGGATGGACCATTGGGTGTGTGAGTATGTGTACTCTTGTATGAGAGTCACAAATGCGTAACATTTTTATAGAACCACAGAAGTGTGTGTGTGTCTCTCTCTCTCTCTCTCTCTCTCACTGAAAAACTAATGCTCTCTCTTACACACACACACACACGCGCACACGCGCGCACACACAGACAGACACATACAGACAGACAGACAGACAGACACAAGACATCAGACATCAGCCATGTTCTCGGGTTCTACGTCCAGGTTCTCTCTAGACAGGATGAAGTCATAGCCCGCCTGGTGGCGTCGTGGAGATACGGTTACGCTAGTTTCAGGTGGGCCGTGCCAAAGGAATCGACACCACATCTCCATGCCTCTCTCTTTGTATCTCTCACTCAGCTCATTCGTTACCTTTCTTTCTTTCTTTCTTTCACCATCTCGGATAACCGGCTTGTGTTATTATTGCTTTTGTGCGAATGTGTGTGCACCGCGCGGTGTAAATATATACATGTTTATGTGCGTGTTTACAAATGCACAATACAGACTTTGATCTACACAACCTGTTCCGTATGCCTGCGCGACAGGGATCACCTTACGGTAACCGAGGGGCACAAAAGGCCTCTTCACAGGCTGGGTTTATGTGTTGTGTGACACAGCCTATGACACTCGATTTGTAAAAACTTCTAAGTGCTCAATACCTCGTGGCTAAGGCTTCAAGTGGAATGCCGTCTTGGACCCAACCTCTGTCTGTGCGGTCGTGCAATAATATTTCCCTGCTTACATGGAAAGCGCTCGTCTTGCTTGTGTGTATAACAGCTTACCCGTCCAAGAAATAGTAACACTGAAAAACCACAATGCACAGAAAGGGTGGTGGCTTGTAATGTAAATAAATCCATATCTGCTACACTTTTTACTGGCTGTAGCCACTCGAGATCCACATAAATGTCAGGTGCGCACCCCATATGAATCTTGGCTGGGATAGCGAAGATTTTGTTAATTTTACTGTAATGTGATGTCGAGACAAATGTACATGTTTCACATGTCCGTTGCTAGCCTGGTATAAGCAAATCCTACAATACACTGCAAGCTCTCTCACTATGTGTCTCCTGTTTGTCAGTCTGGTAACCGCTAGCTAGTCAGGTGGCAGTTGATTTGGACAGTTTGGCAAATAATGTTAGTCTTGTTCTGATTTGGTGAAGTTGGTCCAGTTGTCTATAGCAGTGGTTCTCTCAAAGGGTTCTCTCAAAGTGTCTAGAGGAGGTGGCCACAAGATGATTTTCAGAAATGAAGTAACATTTGAAAAGTATTAGAATTAGCATATTTTAGCCATAATTGTTACAGTGTATACACTACATTATTTAAAATACTATCAAATATTATCATATCTGTTATTCTTCTACCACCTCTGGGGATAACGGGGGTTGCGAGTCTCTGGCAACGTTATTTTGGGGGTTCGCAAGCTGAAAAGTTTGAGAACCCCTGGTCTGGGCACCACCATATTATGCCAAATGTCATTCTGATTAGTTGAAGAGATTAGTTGGTCAAATAACCTGCAAATCATTTTGATTGACAACTATTGGCACCACTGACAAAAAACAACATTTTTGAAGCAAATGGTATGTGTGAAGCAAATCGTATAGAGACGGAGATTGCAATACGTATGGGGTAGTTGGAACCATTCAGGCTATAGTTCTCAAGTTTTCTTTTCTTGCCTGCCTGTAGCAGCAACACATTTCAACATTTCAATGTGTTGAAGATATATACTGTACATGAAAATGTCAGTGACTGAGCAGAAACATGTCCAATAGCCCCGATTGAAGACCCTCATTTATGGGGAAATGCTTTCAACAAACACTGTGACACCAATATGCTTGGATGCAAATTTGACAGAAGCACACGTGCACATTTCCCACTGTGTTGTGTGTGCGTGTGTGTGTGTGTGTGTTGTGTGTGTGTGTGCGTGTGGTGGGGACCTCAATTAAAGGTAGTCAGCTATTGTAAGCTAATTGTAAGCTAATTCACTTTTTGTAAAATTCACCAAATATCTTCTCGCATTTCGCTAGCTTACTGTTCTCTTAACCTGACATGCCAGATTTATTGTTAGTCACACGTCCATCTGGGGAGCCTTCCCATCGAAACTGTTTGAAAAGGGCGGGCACTTTCATAAAATACTTGGCAGTTGATTAGATGAACTTCTGGTAATTTTCCTTGTCGGCAAACCTAATCCGCACCGCATACCTAAACCTATACCTAATACCTGTGTTCTGAAAAAGTAATCTGCTACTTATACACATCCCTGGCTCCGTAAATAGGAACATAAACACTCAGTTAATAGGAACATAAACAAAGTGGCGAACACAACTCACAACATCAAATCTGCTGCGTTTCAATGTGGGACAGCGCTGCGAAGGGATATTTTTTTATTTGAGCTCAAAGTTAGCAAGCGTTCTCTTGAATGACTGGCCCTGTCTATAATTCTGCATTGTTACCTCCTGTCAAAACTCAAAATTTAATATCAGTTGCTAATGAACGTTATTAGAATTTTTGTTCAGTCCGTTATTGTTATTTAACTGTAATGTAAGACACAGCAGGAGCAAATGGTTTCATAATTACCAAAGCATATACACCAGTGGACAATATAAGCTTTAGAGATGTGTTTATTGGTTTAATTATAAGAAAATATTGTGTGTGTGGTCCAGCTTGCTGAACTCAGAGAAGAAGCTCTTCTCAATAGTCAATATACTTGACATATTATATCATATCCTTGATATGTTCTTTAAGTTGTTTAAATTAAACTGTTACAATCAGCAGTTAACTCTTACAGCAATATACAAGCCAGTATGGTATGCACTTGGCATAACAAACATATCCCTAGAACAGTCACACCATCGGGGTTGAGGGTTCAACTCTCAAAGTCTTCTTTAGGCCTGCAAGTTAGTTGTGAAAGTGAATATTAACCTTTTCCCAGGCCAGATAACCTTTAAATCTCCCCAGTGCTTTCTCACTGAAAGACAGCAGTGTACAGACAATAGGAACAGTGTTCCGGACAAGCCAGAGCCCCATATCACATTTCCTGTTCCTGATTTGAGATCAACTCAGCTGACTATACACACTCCTCCTCTCTATACATGGGATGTGTGTGTGCGTGTGTGTGTGTATGAGTGTAAGTGTGTGTTTAGCAGTGGGCTCTGTGAGTTGGATTTGAGTATACTTGAAATTGTCCCAAAGACTGTAACTCTGTGATAGCCAATCAACCAAGTGTTAATTGTTGAACTTGAAGAATCTCTTATTTACTGCAGGGTGCATTTCATTGAAGCACTTTTGTGCCGCCCTGCAATGAAGATGCTCACAGGTGCAGCCCTCCATCCCAGAGGCTGTAGTACATTGAACTGAATCTCAGCATGGTTAGATGCAAAAAGATGTTATCAGCACAAGTGGTGCCTTTTTACATTTGCATAATTAAAAGCAGGATTGGTGCTCATGTTTGTGTGTGTGTGTGTGTGTGTGTGTGCGCTCGTGTGTGTGTGCGTGTGTGCGTGTGTGTGTGTGTGTGTGCACGTGTGTGTGTGTGTGTGAACACCTGTCAGTTGATAATAGCATACGTTTTTAAATGTTTTAAAATAACCTTGTTCTGCTGTACAAATATATAGTAATACCTCTGTTATTGCAGTGTAGGCATTTTATTTTATAAGCTTACCTTAAATAGCCTTTTTTTTGTGTCCTTTTTAAAGATCAGTATTCTGACCAGTCACCTTTCAGTCATATGCCCTAGCCTAGCTCATCAGAGCTCCACAGGTCCTAGCTATGTTTTAAATAATGTTTAATAAATTTTTTTGTATCCCGCACTGAAATTCTGAACTCTGCAGGAGAAACAAATAATTTTGAGATAAATGTACAGTACATCTGTTTTGTTCAGCGAGCACCTTTGAATGAATGCCTCCCTGCTCATGGCTATCAACAGTAAAGCACAATTAACAGAGCGACTGAGAAGTGCACCCAAGTGGTGCAATTTGTCTGCATTGGCGGTGGAGAACAAGCAGGCTTCAAATATTTTTAAAGTGGCGGTACCTCAGACTGAACCGTGTACCTTGTTCCAAGATGCTTTCTATGTTTCCTGCTATATTAGATGTTATACAATGTATAATATAGTGTGATTCTGCTGTCATTATATATTTTTTTTTTGACAAATGATGGATGAATGCTTCTGCTAAATCCTGTAAGTAAATGTTTCCACAGAACCTATAGCATTGAGTGCTCGCCCTGAATGGCCACAGGAAGTTATGTGTTTGACCACTAGTGACCAATGAGACCAGAGGTGTGTTCAGAGTTGGCGAACAGAGCGAACATTTGCAAACATATTTGAACAGTTTTCCGTTTTCTTTGTGTTCGTCACGAACGTTTGTGAACAAAAGCAAACGGTTTGAGGAGGTAGTTCTCGGCGAACACACGTTGAAGCTGGACGAAGGGTGACGGTTTAAATCTAATATTTTTTTGGAATGTTTACACAAATCTTTCAAAATTTAAGTTTAAAGCAAACATGTTTGCCACGAACGTTCGCCGCTGTTCGCCAATTCTGAATGCACCACAGGAGCTGCAGGGCTCCATTAGTTAACCTGACAGTAGTAAACCTGATGGTTTGTTACAGTACACATCTGGGGAGCTGTCCATTCAAACTGTTTTTAACAGGGCAAGCACCAATGAGAAAAGCTTATTCAAGCTCTCCAGACTGTGAAACTGAAGCTTGCGAGATCAGGGTGGTCTCACGAGGCTTCCATTTTTGTAGTAGTAGCTCAAACACTAGCTGACAGAAAGTGAGCCAAATGAAGTTGCTCAGTTTGCTTGTTAGCTTGTTAGTTTGTTAACAAACAAGGTATTACAAAGACAAACTCTGGATTACAGCTGCAAACGTATACAATTTAGACACATACGCCCAATATATTGAGAGACACTCATTCACAGACCCATGCGTGGGCAGTTGGGACAGCTACTAATACATTAAAAGACACATAACCACAAAAAAGTGTGATGATATATTTATAAGTCGAGGAACACACACACACACACACACACATGTCCTTTAACATGTGTGTGCACTTGCTGGAATGGAATACTCACACAATTACAGGAGTGTTGACCAACAGGTGACACTAAACATAACTAGCCCACCTGCTTATAGTGAAACCTGCACATAGAGACACTGTTTCGGCACAGAAACGCATGCTATTAATACACTGTCACCAACAGGCCAGCACCCCTGCACACATGTAATAGTCACACATGCAGATTCTACTCATGCAAACACAAAGAACGTGCTGTGTGTGTGTGTGTGTGTGTGTGTGTGCACTCGAAAAGAAACATATGCACGCTATTAATATGTTGGCATACACACGCACACACGCACACTGTATACTCCAGCTGCTCGGAAGTGAAGGACTGAATGTGCCTGACAGCTGTGCACCCTTACGGGCGTCCGAAGAGAGGGAGCGAGGGGAGAGGACGACAAGGGGGGGAGAGCATGTGACACAGCGGTGGGCACTTGAGTCAACTGACTTGGGTAACAATGTTATTGTACCCTGACCTGATGCAGAAAAAGGCCTACTTGAACTTGACTTGATCCAGGTTGCTGTGACTTGAGACTTTTGCTGTTAAAACCCTGTAAGTCCTGTGGTTGTAAAAGCACAACGTCACTTTGCTCTCTACTTTTATTTTTAAGATCGTATTTACTATCAATAGGACCCCTATGTAAATGTGTTCTTTCACAAAAAACAAAACAAAAAGGAAAACAAAACAAAATTAATACTGTATTTTCAAATGTGTTTTTTCGAGAGCTGTGATGTTTTATCTTTACAAAAATAGGTCTTACAGGGTTTAAAACAAGTAACCATTGACGTTTATTCTGACCAGTTTATATAATTCTAAACTTTATTTATTTCTTGATGTATTTTCAACATGTTAAAATAATAATATACAGTATACTGTCCATCCATTCATATCTGCTTATCCATAGTAGGGTCGCGGGGGCAGCAGCTCCAGCAAGGGATACCAAACTTCTCTATCCCCAGCCACATTATCCAGCTCTGACTGGGGGATCCCGAGGCGTTCCCAGGCCAGTGTAGAGATATAATCTCTCCACCTAGTCCTGGGTCTTCCCCGAGGCCTCCTCCCAGCCGTACGTGCCTGGAACACCTCCCTAGGGAGGCACCCAGGGGGCATCCTTACCAGATAACACCACCACCTCAACTGGTTCCTTTCGACGCAAAGGAGCAGAGGCTCTACTCCGAGTTCCTCACGGATGGCCGAGCTTCTAACCCTATCTCTAAGGGAGACGCCAGCCACCCTCCTGAGAAAACCCTTTTCGGCCGCATGTACCCGTGATCTTGTTCTCTCTGTCATGACCCCCCCTTCATACCCATAGGTGAGGGTAGGAACGAAAATTGCACAGTAGATCGAGAGCTTTGCCTTCCGGCTCAGCTCTCTTTTTGTCTTTTTACTACAGTGTACTGTATACTATATATACAATTATATATTGTATTATACATTATAATATGATATGAATACAGACTGGATGCCAATGATGTGGATCTGACCTGCATATAACATGTTGAATTCTGCATATTTGGGACACAGTCCAATCTCAAGAATTGCTCAGTTTTACTTTTTTTTTCTGTTGTTCTGTTGACAAATTTGGTGGTGGCTTTTTCTAAAGGGCCGAACCTCTTTCTGCATTTCTCAAGTGTGCCCAAGCGTAATGTCAATGTCCACCAGTGTTTATGTATGCAAATAGTAACTAGTGTTTAACCTGATGTTAACAAGCCATATGCCTTCCAGAACCCTCCGCTCCAACAATAGACAAGCAGAACTAGGGGCCACAGCGTATACAGTATACGAATGCCGCTAAAAACATCTGTATAGAAAAATGAGCCTAAACCAAAATAGCAACGCCTGCTTGCTTAAATGAACAAGAGGATGTTATGGTGCAGCCTAACTATAGAAACAGGAAGTCACCGCTCTCTCTCTCTCTCTTGCTCTCTCTCTCTATCTCCCTCTCTCTCTCTTCCCCCCCCCCTCTCTCTCTCTCTCTCTCTCTCAC
>JAODUH010000970.1:0-13193 GCA_027564835.1 Typhlichthys subterraneus
AAGTAAGTAAGTAAGTAAAATGTATTTATATAGCACATTTCACAGATAAAAATCTCAGTGCTTCACAATTGTAAGGGTTATCAAGGGTTTATCTAGAGCAATTAGCAAACAGGAGCGTGTGAGAACATGATTAAACAATCAAAATGTGATTATTTAATAATATTCTTAAACATTAATTAATAATATTAATATCAATATTAATATTAATGTTAATATGAATTAAATAAATTCTGTAATTTTTCCATTGTCTAATGACTTGTGAGGTTAACAGCGGGTGTTCACCTCTTCCACTTTGCAGCAGAAAGCAGAAGTCTTAGCCGTTGAGCAGATTTCACTTCTCTCTGTCGCTATCAGCTTTTGATGTGCATGGTGCCGTGATTCATCCGGCCTGTCAGCAGACATGTTGAAACTGGCCCGACATGAGCTAATATAGAAAACAAAATGTTCTTCCATTAGCCACATTCTGTGAAAAGACACTGATGCAACAATAAGTATTAGTTAATAATAAATGTTTCTTATAAAATAGGGAAAACTGCCCACTAAACTGAATATATATAATTACATTGTTATCAGGACTCAATCTACATTGTATGGGAATACCAGTTGATGAATATGTAGGGTTAAAGTGAATTCTGATCTGGGATACTGCATATTTTATCTGGTTGTTATTAATCTGATCAATTCTGTCAGTGATAAACACCTACCTCTAAGTAACTGAAGACTGACGGCTCCTCACCTAGCCTCTGCGGTTATCTTTTCCCCGTTATGATTAGGAAGTGGCCAGTTGGCAGTCTTAAAGGTTTCCAGATAGCAGACCTGCTTTTTCACAAATTGTACAAATAACATGGGCCCTCTCTGAGACAGTGCTCAGGGAAGGCCAAAGGTTGGAAGCCATTAGGTAATCAGTCAGCTCTCCTGGGTGATGCCTGCTTCTCTGAAGCAGGGAGATAAGGCGATCAGAGGGTATGTATACAGGCTCTCTACCTGTCCTTCATCCATGTAGGAGACCGTGTTCTCACCCACCATGCCCGCTCCAAATGCAAGATAAAGTTGAAATGTCTATAGCTTTCTAAGGAAACACATCAGCTATCCACTCCACGCTGTTGTAGAGAGTGTAGTGAATGTATAAACTACCACTTGTTTTTTGAGTTACGTGCTCTGAAAAACAGTAATCGTCCGTATTGATTTTTCTTTTGTTTATTTGTATAGCTCCATGTTACTAAGGCCAATGGGTCTTAACTAGACTACCCCTACCGCAGGGAATTTGGTGCAAAATTATAAAATACAAAGCTGTAGGCTTTTAACACTTCTAACAATGATCAGTAATGTAGAGTATATACAGCAGATGTGCTTTTGTGAAGAAGTACATGGTTCGTGTGTGTTTTTATGACATATCAGCAGCATTTATAAACTCTCGATTATTACTCACGATATAACTGCTGCTTTTTAACCCATTCTTATAGAGTGCATAATTGAAGGCTAACTAATAATAGTAAACTTTATTTATATAGCACTTTTCATACAACATTTGGAGCTCAAAGCGCTTTACAACTGAATAAATATAAAAAAGACACAAAAGAAGAAATGGTCAAATGAAAATACATCAACAATCAAACAAAAAGCATAATAGGTCTTTATAACAGATGACA
The DNA here is from genome assembly GCA_027564835.1 of Typhlichthys subterraneus. Classification (NCBI taxonomy): domain Eukaryota; kingdom Metazoa; phylum Chordata; class Actinopteri; order Percopsiformes; family Amblyopsidae; genus Typhlichthys; species Typhlichthys subterraneus. The sequence continues at coordinate 1,650 of JAODUH010000970.1, forward strand.
AAAAGACTGTCCTAAATATGTTTCATGTGTGTGTTTGGTTTTCAGGTCATTTTCCCAACAAGGCCATGCCGTCCGCAGGCACGCTGCCATGGATTCAGGGCATCGTCTGTAACGCCAACAACCCCTGCTTCCGCCACCCCACGCCAGGAGAGACACCAGGGGTGGTTGGCAACTTCAACGACTCCATGTGAGTCCATTCGCTGGCATTACTGAAGCTAAGGCTTAGAATGTGAATTGTTACAGGCCTCAAATGTCCTTGCTATGGATTATTCATGTTAGCATTCATGTTAGCCGTTATTTTGCAGTAATTACTTTTTAAAACTTTTATTTTATTTTATTTTAACATGTAAAACAATTCTGAATTTATGAAGAAAGAAAAACAATTGAGTATAAAGTAGAACGTGATCGTTTCTAAAGATCAAGAAGATGCAAACTTAATTTAAAAAAAAGAAAATACATAAAGGTCAAACTTCATTTGTGTTTTAATTCTCAGAATTTCTCGGCTCTTCTCGGATTCTAAGAAGATTCTGCTGTACAGTCGGGACGACAAGAATCTAGAAGGCTTTAAGGAGCTGTCTCAGGCTCTGAAGGTCCTGCAGGAAAAGACCCCAGGTAGAAGTTTCTTTTTAAATGTACCAGCACATCTGCATTAAGCCATGATCAGCACCATGCTTAGAGAGGGAATGGGTAACAATGCATCCTGGGAAATAGAGTTTTGAGTGTTGGATCTGACATCCAATGCTGTTTTCATCTAAAAGCGTATTTAGATCCAGAATGTTATGGAATATACAGTATAGACACTTTTTAACTATCTCTTTCTAATTGTACTGTAATTATCATTCATCAAGACTGGAGTTAAAGTACGTGCTGCCGTGTTTAACCTGTTCATCCCTAACGTACCCTCCGAAGGGGACTAGGGATGAAGTGGTTAAATGTGGTTTCACGTGTGAAAGTACACCAGGTGGAAATGGTCACGCCACTCTCACCTGCAGGTTCTAGCAGGTTGACTGGTGGTGGGTGGGGCTTAGTAACGATACTAGCAAGCATCCTCTAATGCATGTCGTGACGACAAACAGGCTATCCCTGAAACTGTTTTTTTTTTTCTCTCTTATTCCTATACATAATGATGGGATAGCGCCTGGAGCTATCAATAAAGAGATCCATAGCTTTAGGGATAGAAGTTTGAAGTCATATGGATTAACGTTTCTATACCTTGGATCAGAGTTATACCTCATACTAGTCTTTCCAGCATTGTATATAATTATGTTCAGCTAGTATAAAGTACATACGTACATACCATATATTCATATTGTCTCATCTGGTGAGAGTATCTGCTCTCTGGTCCCTGTGGACCAAGATCCACCAAGATTGTGTTCAAGATCCCTGTGTGTGTTCAAAGCCATGTCGAAGAATGAAAAGTGACGCAACGGTGTAGTGTCGTTGGCTGTACTGTATGTTTGCCGAGATGTGGTATTTGAGTCTGCAGCGTCCTTATGTAAGCAAGAGACGCGTGTCTCTGGTCCAATGTTCAGCACATTGTCCTTAACGGGAAATGAAGCTTGTATCTTGTGTTTATGTAGGGAGGACACTGTCACATCCACTGGTACACACATTGCTATACACTACAGTACACAATGTGCTTCTGTGTGTACTTGAGGTTCAGTAAAACATGAAGTATTTATCCATGTTCTAGTTTTTCTGTCTTCATACGTAGTTACAGCTGGTTTTATCAGTAAAAAATTAATATGGCTGCACTTATTATATTTACTATAACGTAAAGTCAGCTATTGTAAGCTAATTGTAAACTAATTTACACTTTTTGTTATATCCCTTCGCATTTTGCTATCTTACCGTTCTCTGTGCGTGCTGACAAAATAATTTGGTATTTCTACACAATCCTGGCTCCGTAAATAGGAACATAAACAAAGTGGTAAACACCGCTCATAACAACAAATCTACTTGGCTTCACAATGTGTTTCAATAAGTGGAGGTGGAGCTTCTGAGGGTATTTGTTTGATTTGACCTTGAAATTGGCAAGCATGCTCAAGAATGACTCTGCCTTTAACTTTGAATAGAGTGGTCTCAGAAGAAATGATCGAGGCACCTGTGTTAGTGTGTTGTCTGTTGAACTTCTAATCCAGGAGAGGAATTCAGGCCTTTCATGTGTTTCTCAAACGTCCTGCCGGGAATTGTCTTTTTTCCCAAAATGGTTCCCTGGCAAAGGTCCGTGCCGCTGGTTCCCCGCTGAGAGGCGCCGGGTTCCACATCACAGCTTCAAGTGTCTCCCGCAGTCTGCAGCTGGACAAATGGTCCTTTCACTTGTCCAAAATTCAAAAGGGTTTATTGAGAGTCACCGCGCCGAGATCTCTCATTTGATCTAAGTTAACATGTAGCAAATTTATAAAAAGACCCCCATGATGAAAGAACTGAGGCAATCAGGTTGACTGTTTATAGTTTCACAGCAGATACTGTATTACAGTTTTTCTATACAGTTAAACATTATAAGGTAATACAATATAAAGTCAGTAAGTCAGAACTGAAATTTAAATTATTTATTTACAATTAGCCTCTCTATCCCAACCATAGTTAAGTAAGCGATTACAATTTAATGTTTTATTCTTTTTGGCTCCTAACAGTAATGATGAGATAATCTACATGACATATAGTATTTGTATACTATATACATATGTCCTGCAAGAAGCTTTGTTTTGGGGCATAAGTGGGCAGGTAGTGGGTTGTGGGTGTACTTGGTTCCACCCAGAGAGAACCATGGACTAGCCTTGGAGGACATTTCACTTCCAACACCTTTCATCAAGTCCTTTTTAACAATAGGCTTACCTGGATGTCACAGAGCATTTGCTACAACATGTTGCATTCTTCCTATAGGGGGGACTTTTGAGGCTTAATAGAGAGTCAAAGTCACTTCCGCATTATAGGACCTTAGTTTGGAAAAAAAATTATATTAGTCAACTGCGAGAATAACACTATTTTTATACACAAAGTACACATATGATGTTTGACTACTTAAAAGAAATTCTTTGTGTCAAGAAAGTCTCAGTTTTTCGTGCATTTGTTGAAGTATAAGACTGTGGAAATATGTAATTATTAAGACTACAAACCCCGTGTCGCGTAAGGGTCATGATGCTTTCACACCACAGTCCTCAAGCCGAGGAGCACTGTTTTGGTGACGTGTGTTGTGGGAGATGAAAGCTGTAGTTCGCTGAGCGCTTACACACAACATTTAAGATTACTTTACAGTTTCACAACTTTCACAACAAACTACATTCTTCACCAAATACTGTATCTCCTCGCAATCCACTATCTTACTGTTCGCTATGCGTGCTGAACAAATGATGAGGTACTTCTACACAGCCACGGGAACACAATGTGGCAAACGCCACACACAACATCAATGCCCTGGGCTTCGCAATGTGTTTCCATAGGGAGCATCTGAGGGAAGGCCCTATGGCATTGGAGGGAGAGGTGTTTTTGTTTTTGAGCTTCTCGGGAATGACTGACCCTGCCTTTAAACAGATCAAATCTGCTGACTTCACAGCGATGTGGGGGGAGCAATGGGGGGGGTTCTAATGTACATAAACCACCAGCCCGACTGTCCCTAATGACCCTTTCCTCACGCTGGGGGTCAACAGGGAAATTTGTCCCCTAATTTATCTAAATAACCTCCGAGCCATTCGATGCCTGGAGACCCCCTCCCACTGCCCCCCCCCCATGGCAGACCATTATGTCTGCTCTGAAGTGTGTGTGTGTGTGCGTGTGTGTGTGTGTGTGGCTAAGGGAGGGCTGTTTCAGGAAGCCTTCTGTTTCTTCTTGTTCTTTTGTTATTTTGTTGTTTACACACAGGGAACCAGAACCTCAGAAGAAGAAGTCGTCTTGTTTTGTCTAAAGTGTTTTGAAATTATTTTTTTATTAATAGCTGACCTCAGCAGACCGAATACTGACAACAGTTAGCTGTTGACACGTGTTAGCATGACCTCTAGAAGGTCTAGTTGGCTAAAAGCTCCCTTACACGTCGGTGGCGCTGATCCATTGGTTAAAGGTATAATCAGGCATTGCAAGCTTACTGTAAGATTATACTGTTCTTGTCAAATTCATACAATAGCTCATTGCATTTTGCTAGCTTACCATTCTGTATGCGTGCTGAAAAAGATAAACCTGGTTCTTCTACACAGCCCCGGCTCTGTAAATAGGAACACATGCAAAGTGGCGAACACCGCTCACAAGTACAATGTCGCTCAGCTTCGCAATGCATTTCAATGTGTGGGTGGCGGAGCATCTGAGGGTGTTTGGTTTCATTTGAACTTGAAGTTAGCAAGCGTTCTCTAGAATAACTAAACCTGCCTTTAATAAGATCCAGGATCTGGAGAGGTTACGAGGCTTCTGTTTAAGGTCTGTCTTAATCTACTATACCTGTCGAATGGACAGCAGATGATGTGTTCAAGGACACAATCACCCTTTGAATCTGTATTTGTTTGTTTTGTTTGTTTTGTTTGTTTGACCTTTATTTTACCAGGCAAGTTGACTGAGAACATACTTCTCATTTGCAGCAACAGCCTGGGGAGTAGTTATAGGGCAAGGAGAGAGGACCTAATTTATAAATGTTAGAAACTGTGGATATTTAATTATAATTAGCTAGTGTGGTTCCTGTGCTTCCTGTGTGCTTCCTGTGTGGTTCCTGTGTGGTTCCTGTGTAGTCCCTGTGCTTCATTGGAGCCTTTCAAGGCTGCAATGTTTTCACTTTGGCTGATTGTTGACACCTATGGTTCATTTTTGTTCCAATAAAGAGGATTCAGTTTGAAATGAGCTGCCTACACAGGTTGTCATTTTTCGGATGGGGCGAGACAGGGTAGTGTTTGTAAAAGTAATATAGTAATGTAACTAATGTCTTTTAATACCCAGTAATAAGTAAAGTAATATTATTACTTTTTGAAGGAGTAATAAGTAACTAGTAACTTATTACAATTCCTGAGTAACTTGCCCAACAATGATCACATCACATGGTACAATCCCTCTGCATCGACCTCATACAAGCCAGAAAGTGAATTATGACACAGTTTCTCAGTAAAATAAGGAAATACATTCACATGTTCAGTGTTTTGTTACACATATCACACATAACAGAACATGTGAGTTTGCTATTTCGATACCCCAATTTGTTTTCAGAATGTTTTATGAAGTCTCTTGACAGGAAATTGCCAGAAAAGGCCATGCAAATGAAAAAAATGAAAGCAAAACCACCAATAACCAGTAGCACACTGTGGAAATAATTCTTAGCATGAATATTGACAAGACCAGACCAGCCCTTGTTAAAGGGAACTCCCATGCATCTGAAATTTACCGTTCACACGGTAAATTACACCAACAGCCTCCACAGAGCTGCAGTACATGTTAAAACATGCATTTTGATATACAAAAGAAAGCGTGGGGAAGGTAGCCCATAGCCAAATACTCCTTAAACTTACCTTAGTGGACACTTAGTGGAAATTTAGGACCGACAAAACAAGTGTGCACACGCACACACCTCTCCACAATCAAGATACAGCATGATTTGCTCTGAATGGGACTGGAGGATAATAGGGGGATTAAATCTAGTGGAATGCGGGTAGAAAACCTTGGCGTTGGGTTTCTCAAAATTCAGATGTCGTCTGTAATCTGCTCTGCTTAATCCCACTCTTGTTCTCCCGCAGGCTTCAAATTAAAGGACTTCCTTCAGGACAATGAGACGCTGTCCACCTTTCTCCTCCAGAACGGCTCCTTACCTGAAAACAGTGTGCGGGAGGTCTTGGAGGCCGAGGTGGACTTGGAAAAGGTGATGACAAACTTCGCTGGAAAATGAAAGCTTTTTGAGCGCTAGCAAGTTTGTTAATTTTAGCTGTAAACAGTCCAGTCCATGTTATCAGGTAAAGCTCTAATCCCACTTCAAGTCCAGTCCATGTTATCTGTAAAGATCTAATCCCACTTCTAGTCAAGTCCATGTTATCTGTACAGCTCTAATACCACTTCTAGTTCAGTCCATGTTATCTGTACAACTCTAGTCCCACTTCTAGTCCAGTCCATGTTATCTGTACAGCTCTAATCCCACTTCTAGTCCAGTCCATGTCATCTGTAAAGCTCTAATCCCACTTCTAGTCCAGTCCACGTTATCTGTAAAACTCTAATCCCACTTCTAGTCCAGTCCATGTTATATGTACAGCTCTAATCCCACTTCTAGTCCAGTCCATGTTATCTGTAAAACTCTAATCCCACTTCTAGTCCAGTCCATGTTATCTGTACAGCTCTAATCCCACTTCTAGTTCAGTCCATGTTATCTGTACAGCTCAAATCCCATTTCTAGTCCAGTCCATGTTATCTGTACAGCTCTAATCCCACTTCTAGTTCAGTCCATGTTATCTGTACAGCTCTAGTCCCACTTCTAGTTCAGTCCATGTTATCTGTAAAGCTCTAATCCCACTTCTAGTCCAGTCCACTGTCAGTGCATGCAAGTGTAGTGACTTTCATTTACATGCAGCAGCTGTATATAAAATACAATAAAATAATCCTTTATTGGCATTGCACAGAAACCCAGGCAATGAAATTAGAGGTTTCCCAGCATAGAAATACAAAAACAATTTAACGTATTGTTAATATTGTAATACTTGCTCATGTTATTCTGTGTATATATATATATAGTGAGCTGGTCTTCTCTTCGCTTCCAGGTTCTGATGAAAGGGTTCGGGGTCCACCTACGGAGCATGTGCTCCAGGACTGGAGGGACAGCCCGTCTGGAGGACTTTGTGAGCATCTCAGACCAGCAGGTGCAGAGAGATGTCCAGGAGATCATCTGCATTGCCCAACCCACCTGGCTGGACCAGGCAGAGAAACACTTCCTCAACAATCTGGACTTCTTCAAACCTTTCTGGGTAAGATCTTCAAAGTCATGTCTCGGGGACACTTAGATGGTTGCCAGATGATTGTATAATATTAAAATAATAGTTTCCAATTTTGTTGTGATGGGTGGAATGAGGTAACCCTAAACTGGAGGGTGAGGTGATCCTGCATGTGATTGATGTCTCCCTGCTCCAACACACCTGTGAACAGCACCACATGAACAGCTGATTATCAGGCTTCTAACGATGATTCATTTGAATCAGGTGTGTTGGAGCAGGGAGACATCAGCTGCATCCGAATACTCAGTACAGACTACCTTTGGTGAAGTACCTACTGCCCAACCGTTAGTCTAGTTAGTATGTTCTATGAGTAAGCGAGCGAGTAGTAGGGACACAATTCAGATATACTCAACTGCCATCTCACCTGTCCTTTGACCCGGATGTTTGCTGTGAAAACTCACCTCAATAGTGATACTACAAAAAAAACGACTTTATATCTACTCATATTAAATTGTCTTTACTTTGGAGTGATAGTATGATTATGATACTTACATTTGTACATCGCCGCACCTTCGCTGCTTGCTCCCGTCATGTTATATTTTATTTACCACTATTTCTCTTCTTCGATTTTTTTTTTTCTGAATAGTGCCCGACTTATCAATCAATTAATCAATAAATCAATCTTTATTTATATAGCACTTTTCATACAAATTCATGTAACACAACGTACTTCACACTACAACGTCAGTAAAAACAATACAAAATGAGTAAAAACAATACATTAAAAATAAAGTAATACCACCACTCATGTTACACTCATCATCCCAACCCTCCAATCACAAACAAACATGGGAGTCCCATTCCCACCATCCCCAAAACACAAACCACCAGGGACCCCAGACCCTCTCTAACTGTTCCCGGTGGTTGGTCGTACCTTGCATGGCAGCAATCGTGTGTGTGTGTGTGTGAATGTGATGCTAAATACTGTAAAGTGTATATGTATAAATGCAATCCATTTACCATGTCCCCCAGGGTGCGGATGGCCTACTGTGAGTTATAACGTCATGTGATCTTGGAAATGGGAAGACTGAATACGTAATGTAGCTATTTTCGATAGGACAGCGCTACTGTAGCATATTTCGACAAGGTAGCATACATCGTCAGAACAGCTGTCCTAACTCTCATTCACTTATATGCACACGTCGCAGTTGATTTGTCCAGACTTTGTACCGTTCTTATAATGCATCCATTGTACAATGGCTGTGCAGAATAGTTTACCGGCCGGCATCACACAAAACGTAAGACATCAGAACGCAACCAGGAAGTAATCGGGTTTAACTGTTTACATGGTAGAGTTATTCTTTCAATCTTCTTTCAAATCTTCTTTCAATGGGGTCATGGAACGGGTTATACTACCCCCTCTGCTTCGAAATTAAATTTTGATCGGGTTGGCCGTTCCTCTTCCGATCGTGGTGTTTCTATGGAGCGTGTCGCATGATAATTACATCAGGACAAACAATCGTCCAAACTGGCTTTATTGACATTGCTAGACAGAATATATATGTACATAAGCACCAAGATAATATTATTAAGCACCATATGAACCAAGTACGGCACCTGAGAAACATTTGGCGGAGCAGTTAAACCGCTAATTAATTTATTAATGGGGTGTGTATTGCAGTTGGTCCTATAGGCTGTAGTACCACCCGTCGCCACACGTCACGGCTGCTTCAAGCCTAGAGTCAGACCCTGCCCCCCTTCTCTATACCCACACAGCAGGTGAAATGAATGGATGCCAGGTGTAGATGAGGTGCGCTTGATGTATTCACTGCTGAAGGCTGGTGGTTAGTAAGCCAGGGAGGTGGAATAGGGAGGTGGAGCAACACCCCTGGGTGTGACTTCTGACTTTACACAAGAAATGATTCAGCATATATTCACTTATTTTACACACACACACACACACACACACACATACAGTATACAGTATAGTTGTCCTGCACAAGTAGCACTGTTCTATGTAATCACATTTACATTGAATCATAGTAAAATCGGGGCAAAAAAAAAATGTATACACATTTTTTCACTTTGATTAAACAAAAACCTTTGAGTAAAGTTACTGGGGGATTTTGGCACAGCGTACTGGTGAGTCCCGGTGAGCCGAGCCTCTCTGTCTGGCCCGGACTGTTTTAGGGTGTCCCAGCGTTCCCATTGGTTTCAGAACAGTGGTGACAAATGAGTCCAGGCCGCCCACTCAACAGAGAGGGCAGCAGGAGTTTTATCGACCTGCTGGCCACATAGCAACGAGGTTGTTTATTGAGGGTGGCGCCTGAATACGGTCTTTAGTGAGCCCTAATGACCTCCTCCAGCCCCCTCCCGGACACACACACACACCCAGGGCGCGGAGAAGAAGTGTCATGTTTCTGCCATGAGCCTCCTCTGTCCTTTAGGGTGACGTAGCAGTTTACGCACCTCCACAACAAAGTAACAGGAGAGACAGAGGGAACATGCCGCTGCATGCTCCTGTTCACGCCTCCGTTCGACTCGCGTAGCCTGGAGCTACGTTTAGATCTCCTGCTTGGCTCTCTCGTCGTGCCGGGCAGGACTACAGTCCCGTTGTTCTGCTGTGACGAACGGCACGCCACGGCTTATTTATGTGCGAGAGAGTCTCCCGCGGCCCAGCCCCCTGCTGTGACATTTGAAATGAGCCTTGCTTTGGTTTCTTTCCCTCCTGAAAACGAGGAGGTTTGTTTCATGTAGCAACGCGGCCCTGGTGGTAATGTTGTACACTACAAAAAATCAAAATATTAACAAGTATATTTGTCTAATTTCTAGTAAAAAATATCTAACTACACTTAATATAAGACACAATTACCTAACAAGAGCTCTTCTATCCAGATATAATGTCTTATTTCATTGGCAGATTTATTTATTTATTATGAGCAAATATGACCTTGTATTCATAATTTTTGTACTTTGAAGAGCCATTTTTTGCAATGTACAACTTTAGGGCGATAATGTGGCTGTGGACAGCCACAGGCAGTAACCGTGTATATAATCAGATGGTATCAGCGTATCACGCTTGTATTTACTGTAGACCTTCTGCATACATTAACCAAGGAACAAATTAATGAATCCAATTGAATGAATGAATAGGGGGAAGCTGCATTTACGGTGTGACGTTGACAGTTGAGAGACGTTTTTCGAGGTGAGGGTTTGAGCTAAACTGGTGTCTCTCTTGCCTTCACAGAGGGATGGGAGGTCAGACCCTGAAGCTGTCAGACAGGTTGCCTTGGCAACAGACAAACTCCTGGATAGCATGGGATCCCTGGCAGTTGAGGTGAGATCCCAGAAATGCACACTTATATGTACAATGCCTCATTCACAGAGCTTCTCACAAAGAAGGTTGAATATATTCTATAAATATACTTTTAAAACTGCGTGTCTGCTCATTTCACCGTTTGCATTAAACAATGTCCTACCCTTGAGGCTGTTTATTTACTAGGAAATAAACAGCATGGATGGTATTTCCTGCTTTACTACCTGTTTCCACTTCTATTCATAATGTACATGGTAATAGGAAATGGCCTGTGTGGAGTACAGTGGTTAAACACAAATATAACAGACTTGCATTAGCAAGACACTTTAAAACACTCACCATACTCATAACCAAATATAAACTTTACATTAGTGGTCTGTGTGTACAGACACCTGTACAATTCACAGGTGTCTGGTGATACAAATATTCTGTACAGTATATTGTTAATAATAATTCTATACAGTTACACAGACTAGAATTCTGTATAAAATACTCTAAGGTCCGGAGTCCGTTAGACCACTGTCTGGGTGAGATTGAGGTCAATAAGTTTACAGAGTGTGTTCAGCTGGCCCTCTACAGCTGAACAAAGAGGGAGATTGGGGGCAGAGAGGGCAGCCCTAACTAACTGCACAAGGAGGTTTTTCATTAATAGTATAATTGCAGGAATAGTCATATTTATCAGTGTCTAAAAGGCCCTATCCTCATAAAAAACATTTTTTTGTGAAACCTGAGAAGTTTCTTTTGAAAACTGGTTAGTAAACAAAGTTCCACCGTCACATACTGGCCTGGCATACATACGACTAGTCTAGTCTGGTGTAACCAGACCCAAACCTCACCGTGTGAATAGGGTCCGAGGACGCTCCATTGGGGATGGTGCAGTCTTTACATGTTAATAGGTGTAGTCATTTTTGGGTGTAGTTCATTTTGAAACTATTGGACAGCCTTTAACCTATTTATTTTTTATCTAGCTCTACCACCTCTTTCACCCCTTTTTGCATTAAAAACATCTCTCATCTCTATTTTTTAGCCTTAAAATCAGTACTATGGTTAATTGTCTTGTTTGCTCCACATTTTAATTTATTGTTGTGTATTTCATTGTATTGATTTGTTGATCATTGCATTACTTTGTACAGTAACTGTATTAACACCTTGGTCATCACTGTCTGTATTTAAATGTACTTTCTGATTTACTGGAATAGATTTGACCTGACCTGACCTGTGCTGACCTAATTTGCCTTGACTTGATTTTACTACTACTCCTTCACTTTGAGTCCTTACCCCAAGTGAAGGAGTTCAAGTACCTCGGGGTCTTGTTCGCGAGTGAGGGGACATTGGAGCGGGAGA
>JAODUH010000971.1:0-13193 GCA_027564835.1 Typhlichthys subterraneus
CAACCAAACACATCAAATAACCCCCCCCCCCCCCCACCCCCACCCCCACCTGTTCAATATGTCAGTGTATTTTCCCATGCAAATGCATGCCTCTACTTTATGTAGTGTTACATGTGTTCGTGTTTCATTCACCATTTAGAATCCATACTCACACTCATATTCAGACCACTTCTAGAACTACCAGTAGTACTGTGGTACTAGAAGTAGTAGAAATGATTGAGGATGTGGCTTGAGCGTCAGACTTAATTCCCCTATCTCACTGATAATTTATGGCGCATCAAGTGATGCATGGGCTATAAACACCACGTTAGCCAGACATGGGCCCAAATGTCTCTGCTTCAATATTGCCGCAGCATTCTTGGGATTTAGCTCACAACGGTCGACGCCACCACTGGAGCCAGAGGCAGACGCAGATATGTAAACACTAAATAAGCAGGAGTATTATAAATTGGTTACATTTCGCCACTACTTAAGCCTTTAGGCTACGTATATGGGGACTGGACCCAAACGCATGCTCCCCAGATGGACTTGTGTCTAACTGGCATGTCAGGTTAAGACCAGAGCCATGGAAATAAAAGTTATGCCAACGAAAGTTCAACATTTTCAACGGTCACATGGTTCGTGAAGAGGCTAAACATGGCACAATAGTGCCAGGAAGTGCTTGGGGGGCAGTTTGAATATAAATATACAGATATATAACTTTTTGGCAATTAGTAGTCAATAAATGCACCGATTTCAAATATGGTTAAAATATGTTGAGGAAAGACAGAAAGTTGTTGTCCTGTCCAACATATTTCAGTCATACTAAGATAAGCTATAGCCTGACCTAGCCTGGCTGACATATATAGCATCAACGTGGTTGGTATGTTTAGTCTGCTAGTCAGACTGGCTGTCACAACCTATCGGCTCTCAGCGTTGGTTAGGTCAGAGGTCAGAGCAATGGAGAGAAGGGAAAGTTGCAAGGAAGCAAGCAGGAGGAGGAGGAATAGCCTACGGAAATTATTATTTGAAGGATGGAAAGATGTAACTAACAAACAAACAGAAATTAAACAAAACAGTTTGGATAGAGAATATAAATTGTGTTGAAATGTGTGTAAATCAAAGAAATTAAGAATATAATAATAAAAAAAAGGTTTTCACATTTCATCACAAATCTCAGCACAGGAAATTAAGATGAGACCACAATGTGTCTCTCTGCTGCACTGCAACCAACCACAGTCAGTTAGTAGTAACCTCATCCACCACAATGTGATTGCTGGGTCTACTGTAGCTTACAGGGCCTTTAAATGCCCATGGACATCATAGAGCGTGCGAATGCCCATGGTTTGCTGACAAATCAGGTACTCTCCTCTCGCTAAAATCCCCATCCCGCTGGTTTATGACCCCCTCTTGCTCTTATTTACCCCCTTTTCTCGTACAACATCTCATACCCCACTACCGAGCCCCAATAAAACACTAATTTGGTCTCTTGGGAAATGAAAACGGGCCTCAACGTCGACTGACAAATAAAACCATTGTGTCATCTGCTGATGCCATTTCCAATGTCTTATTCCAAGTTTCTCTCTCTCTCTCTCTCTCTCTCTCTCTCTGTCTCTCCCTCCCCCTGCTAATCACATCAGTTCAGCTCTCTTTTGCTATCAGTATTTTTCACCGGTTGTTTGGCCTGCCAAGGGCAACTACCGCCTGATCCAGTTGCTACTCAAACAGAGCGCCTCCACTAATATCCAGGACTCTGAGGGAAACACACCTGGCATGTGATGAGGAACGCGTTGAAGCTGCAAAGTTGCTGGTGGAGCACGGGGCTAGCATCTACATTGAGAACAAGGAGGAGAAGACCCCCCTTCAGATAGCCAAGGGTGGTCTGAGCACAATTCTTCGTAGGATCGTTGAAGGCTGACTCGTATACTAAATTGCAAGGCATGATCCAGCAGGACTCCCTACAGCAAAGTTGTTATTTTATCACCATTTCTTTGTTGCAGTATATTGTATGCCTGTCAAGTATTCAGATGACCAAGTAGACATTAGGTTGTCCCACACTGGCCCAGCCCAACCCTACAATCATTGCAGATGCATGTTAAAAAGAAAGCTGTCACAATGTATGGTCATTAAGCACGACGGGAGCAATTGGCCCAGCTTTTATGATCTTAGCAAAGATTGGGCCTCTCTGCAAATATTCACATTTTAAGACTAATATGTCCACTTCATTATGAGTGCTGCTGCCGAACATCACAAAGTATTCCCCCGCCCCCCATCCCATAGCAGTTTGCACAGACGCTTTAGTGACAGCAGTTAATTACGTGAGTAGCCTACAGAACGAAGGGCAATTTTGTACGATACAAAGCAGTGATTTCATCGCATTAGCCTTGAATGAAGTGTGTGTGTGTGCGTGTGTGTGGGGGGGGGGTTGGAAATCAATGGGTTTTCCATTATCATAACTGATTTACATCAATTACTTGTGTCATTAAAGTGATAGGAGTGGCATCTTTGGTGAAATGCAGGTTGCAGGCCAATGCTTACATGGCATAATTGGCAGCTTGGAACAATGGACCCACTCACACGCGGTAAAATTAAACCACACTCCTTTTACGACAATGTTACAACTACGGAAGGTAGGTAGGGCTACTGCAACTGGTATCACCGAGTCACAATAAAGCTCGGATTCACCCAGATCATCAGAAGTTTAAACTTCCAAGCCCAGGAGAAACATACACTCTTTGATTTGTGGCTTTTGAGACCTTTTTGGTTTGACATGCCCCTGCTACACCAGAGCCTCGTGAGACCATGATCCTGATCTCGCAAACTTCAGTTGGACTTTGCCGTGAGAATGAGTCCTTGGAGAGCTTGAAATCATTGTGCTTCAGTCCGGTCAACCTAGTTTTTGAACAGTCAGCGTGGTAGCCTACTGATTGCTACTGTTCGGGCGTGGTTTAGATGGACAGACAGCGTAAGTAATCATCCCAACAACAATGGTGGTTCCCAAAGACATTATAATGTAAGTGCTGCAATAGCATCAGTTATATTAGACTATATATTAGAAGAGCGAATGGCACTATAGGCTTTTCTCAATGGAAAGCATTATGTTTCCACTCTCCTCCCTACAAGAGAGTTGGTTCAGAGGTTCTTTCAACACCAACTACTTTCTGAAAGCGGCTGCCCATTTCACAACAGTTTCAACTACCGGTTTCCTGGACGGTTGTGTGTATCAAACCATCTGGCAGGTCAGGTTAACACCAGATACCGGTAGTCTCAGCCTTTTCCGTTCATTAGCACTACTGTACGTCACATAGGCAACTCTGTGCTGAACGTCTGATACAAATACCCCTGTAAGCTCGACACGGGACTCTCTGACTTTCGGGAAGTAATACTGTTGATAACCATTGGCTGTTCGCATTGTCACTCACAATTATGTCTCCGTAATTTCCGGTGCAACGATGGCCTAGTGCAGTGTTTAATTTACTAATTTAAAATGAAATGTATTGCAATCAGTAACTGTAGCGTACAAACCTTAACGTATTTACAAGACCTGTAACAGCTAGAGGCCTGCTTAGTTTTCCTCATCACAAGTTTAATGTCCGACTTGGTCAGAGTTACGTAGTTTGTCGTTGTCAATCACAATACCTCGCTGGTGAAGTATATGGGTACTGACGCAGTTAGCCAGCACTGTGTCCCAGACTTTACATCTGTAAAGGCTGGCTCTGCGAGATTACTACTACTACTCCTCCTCCTTGTACAGCTATAGAAATGCAATGTTCTTTTCTCAGCTGTCCACACTTTTGTTGCTCATAGCACTAGTACAGTTCAAAGACATAGCAGTTATTGTTTTGTTAAAATGGAGAAACGTATGCCAGCGGCTGCTCCTTTAATTTAATGAAACTACAGTATATTGAATTTACAGAGCAGGAAGGACACTGAGAAAGGAGTGTGGGGAGGGACATGTTTATCCTCCACAGTTTATTCATTTATATTTATTTTTCCTTTAAAGGAGCCAAGGGTATGTGACCATGTGAATGTTTATGAGTTGGATCGCTCGTGTTTGAGTGTGCTTAGACCTCACGCAGGCCGGGCCATTCCAGCTAAGGATATTGAGCTTTCTCTGAATACATCTATTGTTTATTCATTAGAATTAGTTTACTGCAATTCACATATTTACAAAATAGCCAATTTTAGCATGCAGGTGCACAGAATGTTGAAAGCTATGCCCCAGACCTTTCACTTGATATACCATACAAATACTGTAATATAAACAATATAGTGCTGCCCTCTAGTGGCAAGCAATGTGAGTAAAATATTATTTAAACATACTGATGTGTGTTGGTGTTTTCTACTCTGATCATAAACACTTAATTTGAATTCAATTGTACTTGCAAGGTTGTTTGATATAGAGCTAAAGCTGTTATTAAAATGTTTATCAATGTAAATTACTTGAAGAATAAAGCACATGTTAAGTGAACTTAGAATTTATGATTTGAGAAGGTATAATTTAAGATTGTTACACTGAAAAAAATGTCATAGTATGTGGTGTCAAACCAATGTCAGGTTTATTAACTTCTCAAGATGAAAGGCAGTGTTGGTTCTAGAGAATTAAAAAAAACACTTATATCACACAAATAAAACACGCTGTTCGAAAAAACATTTTGTGCATTTGTAAAAACTGTCTAAAAAAATACTGTACAATTGCAGCATGGCAAGCAAGGTTTTATAATTTGCATCTACCGAAATAGCTAAATAACCACCAAACTAGGCTGAATGGTGCTTTTTGTTGTTGTTGACATTAAGTGGCATATTTATAAAAAACAGTTTTTAAAAGCCTGTGTCCACATCTCTGACTGACTAATGCAGGAACAAACGGGAAAATAGTGAATAATTTTCAGTGGTAATTTTACACACAGATACAAATAAACTCTGAATGTGTTGCAGCAACAACAACAACAACAACAACAACAACAGCAACAACAACAACAACAGCAGCCACACATCCCTTGGCATCACACAGAACAGTCCCAAAGCAGCTGGTTGGCCCTCCAAAACACAAATGAAACCCTCCGACGGCATCAGATGAACACACATTTGCGTATATAGTATAGCAGCCTATACACACATGTACAGAAATACATGTTCATATGTATATCTGTACATGTCTGTATAAACAGCAGCCTATACACATACAGAAATACATATTCACATGTACATCTGTACAAGGCTGTATAAACAGCAGCCTATACAGACATGTACAGAAATACATGTTCACATGTATATCTGTACAAGTCTGTACAGATATACATGCTGTGCCACCCCTCACCACCCCCCCTCCCCTCCCCCTCTAGAAGAGCCCGGGGATGAGGCGGTGGGGCACGGTGTTTGTGTAGCGGCGCCAGTCGCGCCCGTACTTGGCGCCGCAGCGGTGCTCGTCGCGCAGGCACCGGTGCACAAGCAGCACGGTCATGTAGGCCACGTAGAAGTAGGGCAGCAGGTGGCCGCCGCCGCAGGCCGCGCAGTACGCCAGCGAGCCCATCAGGTCGCCCGTGTAGTTGAAGTGGCGCGCCGTGCCCCAGAAGCCCGACGTCAGCAGCTTGCTGCGGTGCACGCCGCCGTCCGCAGAGCGGTACGAGCAGGCCACGTAGGTGGGCGGCCGGCCCCAGATGGTGCAGGCGCCATCGGTGCGGCGGAACAGGTCCTTCTGGTGGTTGGTGGCGCGGAAGATGTAGTAGCCGACCAGGCCGAGGAACAGAACCGCCAGCGCGTGGGGGGTGGAGAGATCCACCGGGTGGTAGACCAGATACAGGCCCTGGGCAGAGAGGGAGCTACGTTAGCACCGCATGGGTGGAGAACACACTGCTCTTATTCAGCTGAGATTTTATAACCTTCCGGCCGCTCAAAGCACAGGACAGAAATGTACCGATGGTGTTGTCCACCATGCAGTGCGCCATCTGACCACCAGGAGGAGCTAGGGTTAGGCATCTTGCTCAAGGACACTTGGACACTAGGAGGCAGTGGGGTTCAAACCAGTGATTTCTCCATCACCTGTTACCTCGCTCCACTTCCGCCCCATTCAGTTAATTGATACAGGGAGGGAGGTGGAGGGACACCTCTGGTAGGGTAGGAAGGAAGCTCACATGAGAGCTCATTAACCCATTAAGACCTAAGGCGCCATCTGAAAAAGCATTCTAAAACCCACCTGCTAGAAAACAATTTCCTGAAAGCTGAGGGCTTTCTGGAAAGCTTCCTGAGATCTCTCAATGTTCACTAAATCCCTTATTTCGCAGCCTCTGATAGAAACATGAAATAAAAACCATTTGAGAGCTTAAACCTTTGGCATATCACAGCCTTTGCCATAATCTTCATTAACATTTAAAGTCTATAAATAAAACAAATATATATATTTTTATAGTAACATGATTATTAGTTATTAATATCCATCATTTTTTAAATACTGTATCTCATCGCCACACCCTCTATTTAAGTTTCCGGCACAAAATATGGGAGATATGGGAGCGTTTGTCCCTTTAATTGTGAGAACTGCAGAGATGTATGTTTTACCTGCAGTGTGTACAGGTAGGGCAGCCAAACACAATCTCCCCAGCCCAAGTACCACCCAAAGTGGTCATGGCAGATGTCAATGGTCTTTAGGTACCATGCCTCGTTCCAGAAGAAATCCAAAACATAGATACCCTACGGAAGCAACACAAACATTAAAAGGTGCCCAAACCAACAAACAAATGAATAAGTATGTATGTAAGTAAAGTTTATTTCTATCTAGCACCTTTCACAGATAATAAAAATCACAAAGTGCTTTCCAATAAAATGAAATACATAAAAGACAAAAGAATACAAAGGAAAACATAGATACATAATACAGACAGCCATAACAACCCTAATATAAGTAAACGCCTGTTTGAATATTAGTCTTCAACTGCTTTTTAAGAGTCAACCGAATTTAACGTTAAACAGAAGGCAATGCATTCCACAGCCTAGGACAATAGATATAATCTTAAATGTTTTTAATCATGTACTTGCTTACATAATTAGCTGTATTTAGCTACATAGAGATGTTCTGTCCACTTGTTACTTGCATGTCAATGAGTTTGGGTCGGGGAGAGGCCACCAGGAAGTGTTACCCTATTTGGCACCTCAGTAGATCCATGTGAACATAGATTGGTGACCATGTATGTGTTCTCTGACAATGAATAATGACTTAAGAAGAATGTGTGCGTCTAAGCGATTGATTGTAGCTAATAAATACTTCATTACACTGGGTGGTACAAACCAGCGTTGTAAGGACGTACTTTTCTTTGTACAGAGCTCTCCGAATAAATGTTGATTGATTGATTGATTAAATATACTGTGTGGCACCGCATATTCAAACTGAAATAACATACTGTACATTGCATATCAAATCTTATGTTATTAGACTGTACAACCCGAAAACTTTGCCAAAGCTCTACAATGTCCCTTATTTGTCTGTGCTCTTCGCTTGGCTACAGAGAGTGGAACTCAATGACGTCAAACCATGCTGACTTCCACCACAGAAACCACATCTTAGAAATTGTCCGGGCCATTATCTTCTAGGCCATCCCTAAGAACATACAGTACACATTCTGTTCTTTGTTCTATCCATTGGTCAGAACGTTCGGCAGTTTGGTTCCAGGCCAAAGTCCAGCCAGGGAGGAGATGAAACATCTATTTATAACATACCACTCTGAAAGGTGTAGGCATTGTTTATGTCTCTGAACTGATTTACATATTCACATGAATAATAATACACAAAATATGAAGAAAAACAAAAAAAGATATTGATTAAAATAGATAGAAATAATAACTAAAAATAAATGTGTGTATGTCCTAACCTGACATGCCATATGTATTGTTAGTCACATGTCCATCTGGGGAGATGTCCATTCAAACTGTTTGTAAAGGGCAGGCACTTTAAATAAATACTGGATGAACCATCTGGTTGTTTTCGCTGTCTGCAAACCTAAATCATGCTGCACACCTAAACCACGCCCGTATAGCCATCAACACCACGCTGACTGGTAAGTTCAGAGAATCATGAGAGAATTGTGATCTCAATTCTAAGCAAGAAAATCATTTTTGCCAGAATCGTGCAGCCCTAGTAAGGCACATCAATTCCAGTTCCTTGTCTAAATTAATAGTTTCAAACCTGCATGCATTAAATCCTCTTTGTTTGTATTATAGCCATGGCAAATGCGGAAGACTGTATTAGCTAACTTGAGAAAATGTCATGAGCGATCAACCTTTTAATATTGCCGACTACGGTAGATCAACGGACTAGGCTACGGTAGCCCAAAAAGTCCTAATTTATTTATTATTAAACTCCTATTGATATAATTAGATATTTGGCGTCCAATGACATCTTATATGATTCCTTATTGGAATGTTATCCCTGTGATGTGCAGTTTTACTGTTAGATCTGTTTTCTGTTATTATAATGCACATGAGAAAAAAAAAAAGACTACTCGATTTGAATCTCAGACTAATGATTCGACTCGTTGACTCTCAGGAGGCAGCCCTACTAAATTCCCTCCCTCAGACTCACCTGTAGGACATTGACCAGTATCATGGAGTTGGTGATGTGGCCGTATAGCTCTTGCTGCTTGGCCATATAGGACAGGTTGATAAGGGTCCAGGCCACGATGCCAGGCCGCCCGTTGAAGAACAGTTTGAAGTCAAACCACTTGCCGATGCGCGGGTTAAATTCAATGCCCATCATGTAGTTGTAAAAGATGTTCCCTGTGAACTTGCTGAAATCACACAAAAGAAGAATGGTTTTTTTTTCTCGATTACATTGTTTTTGTGATAGTTAGGAGCCGATATAGAAATCGCGATCAAATTTCAATTAAGTGTTAGATAACAGCGTCTGCTAAATGCTGTAAGTGTAATACGTCAATGCACAACATCAGTGTGTACACACACCAGTCCTCTGCGTTGGTGGGGAACAGGTAGGCCTTAACGAAGGCAAAGGTGGCGACGGCATAGCCCAGTATGTTGGCACACCACATGAGAGGGATCCAGTTGTCGAAGATGACGGTGGGGGAGAACCAGTGGAAGTGGTGGGCGTTGGCCAGCCACAGAGCGTGGGTTATCAGCCAGCACTGCAGCCCGTTGACCTCGTACTTGTTGATCAGCCCTACGCACGCACACACACGTACACACACACACGTACGCACACGCACGCACACACATGCATGCACACATACACGACACAGGGTCAGCAGCACTCATCTGCTTGACCTTGTGACACAACTTTCCAAATAGAGAACGCAATAGAAACAACGTCCTTGTTTTCTGTTTAAAGTCTGTTTTTCTCTTTTTGTGTATGAATGAGGAAGTCGAAAGATAACATTTAAAATTACAAGTGAGAATTTGAACAGGAATTTTAGCACTACAGTCTATTGTTGTTTGTGTGTGTGTGTGTGTGTGTGTGTGTGTGTGTGTGTGTGTATATATACACGTTTGAATGGAAAAGGGTGTGAGTGACTTACCAGCTGGAGTGCGTGCACCATCCTGAACTCCGCCCACATAGCCAGGGAGGAACTTATGGGTGATGTCAGGAATACACATGTACAGAAACGCCTGGAACACAAAGACAAACCCTTTAAAACATTACATGTGTTGAGGTGTTATGGTTTATACACTACATTACAGTAGGACTGCTCGATTATGGAAAAAATCATAATCACGATTATTTTGGTCAATGCTGAAATCACAATTATTTGAGCATACTTCACAGTTTCTTTCAGCCTACCAGCAGCAGCATCTCACTCACCTGGAAGGTCACCCAGGCCGCATAGATCTTGGCAGCGGTCCAGGTGAAGTCGGGTGCCCGGGCCCAGATGGAGAGCAGGGTGGTCTCCCCGCGGTACAGCATCAGCAGGGGCTGGGTGACGGAGCACTGGTACTGGTCGCAGGACATCACGAAGTAGAAGACGATGAAGGGAGCGAAGCAGAGGAGGGCAATCACACTGATCAAGGAGAACCAGTCCACCTCCCTGAGAGCAGAAAGAGGGTGTGCTGAATGTCATCTGCCTATTAATTTGTTAAAGGCTACAGCCTTTTGTGTTAAAGGCACGGTTAGTCATTCTAGAGAACGATTGCCAACTTCAAGCTCAAATCAAAACGGTGGTGTCCCTGGTGTTGGGAGGGAGATCTGTGTGCAGAGCCAATGGATGTGTGCTGCTGTCATCAAGACGAGATGCTGACATGGTCCCGAACAATATGTGTATGTCGGAGGCTGCCACTGCTGCAACCATGTCTCGTACAGAGACAAACGCTATGGTTGTTAAGCGGACCTGGTCTTGACTTGTGCAGGGACACTTCCTCGGACCTGGGGCGGGTCTTCTGTTGCATCTGTCAATGCCAGATGTGACAGTCCACTCATATTTAACTGACTTACCAAATGAATTATATTTCTACATTGTGTTAGTTCTTAATCGAGGCATGTGATACATATCGTTACAAATATTAATGCTAAATATTGTTGGCCAATCTACACCCATTGCATCTAAACAGTCCTGGGGGGGTGGATTCCTCCCTCTGTGGTCCCTTCCCAAGGTTCTTCACTTTTTTCCCAGGGGGTTGTAATGGAAGTTTTTCCTTGCCCGTGGGGAGGAGCAGGTTAAGTGGATGTTGTTTGTTTGCATGTGAAAAATAGGCTGTACAGCCCTTTGAGACTGTAATGTGATTAAGGGCTATATAAATAAACTTATAACTTGACTTGAAAACAAACTCCCTCAGAAACGTACACATTGAAACTCATTGCAAAGCCGAGCGCCTTTGTTGTTGTGAGCGGTGTTCGCCACTTTGTTTATGTTCCTATTTACGGAGCCAGGGCTGCGTACAAGCACCGGATTCTTTTTTCAGTACGCACAGAGAATGGTTAGCTAGCGATATGTGAGGAGATATTTGGTGAATTTGACAAAACGTGCATTATCTAGAATTGGCTTGCAATAGCTGAGTATACCTTTAAGTGGCTTGGCTTCAGGAATATAGAGCCAGGCCACTGTTACACCTTCCTTGATTGTGTTATTGTGGTCCTGGGTCAATCTGGCCCAAAACATTTGAATCCTTAGTTTTTAGTTGAATGGGGGAATAACTCACCATGCTCTGCCCCATTGTGCTGTTTCCGCAACATTCTTAGGTGCTTTTATATTGGTACTGAGCTTGGTACGCCTCCGGGCAGCCTCCATGGTCACGTCTTGTTGTCAAGGATGAGAGACTATTCCATAAAAACATATTTCACACAATTAAATTAACATTTTTGTATTTCCTGAAAGCCGTTGCACGCGTGTGTATTTTCAATGCAATGATAAATGTATGTAATGCATAAATAATGTAGTTTCAGTTTCAAATAATCACATTGTAAAGTAGTTCTCCATATTACAATAACTATAGCTCCATACAGCAGAGTACAATAGGCATACAGAAAGACTTCACATGCAAACGTCCATAAACAGGTAATTAGGTAGGATAGTGTGTGGGATATCGTGTAAAGTGCAAAGTCTAACCTTCGGGATGTTAGATAACATGCACACAACCACAACTTCTGTTAAAGGGATCTTTTCTAACTTGCATGCTTGCATGAAGGATTTTTAGTCCTCGTTGTAAATGTTTGCGAAATGTACTCGTTTGAGAGGAAAGACGTGTATAAAACAAGTTGCACGGCACTCACGCACACACACACGCATAGTCAGAAGGACACAGGAAAATATGTGAGCCAGAAAACAACGTCTGTGTCAGAATAAATGAACTATCGTTCATAATACATTAGTGCACTTACTGTTTAAAAGGGGTGAGGACTCTTACTTTTGTGATACTGTACTTCTTTCTAATCTTAAAGTCATGATGAGAAATGAGCAAAGTGAAGCTGCAGGCCTAATAATATTACGTTAGTTGTGTAAAGAAGCGATGCCAGGTTAGGTAGAAAACACTCACTAAATTGTGCCACGTCCAACAAATCATGTGAAGCAAATCTAAAATATTCTCTAGTCCCATAGTGATGTTACGTTCATCAAAGTCTATATAACCGTAAATACTATATAATAAGACAGTAACTCACCGACGGTAAGATCTCCAAGAACCGTTTTTCCGCCGTTCCTCTCCCAGCTGTATAACAACAGGGCGGGGAGAACGTGTCAGTTTGACAGCGGCCCGCCCATAACACGATTGCGTCGAAAAAAATACAACCAATAACGTGGTGGAGAGGCGGGTTCAGACTCTCCCTCAGTCGTTGATTGGATAATATGGACTGGAGCCACAAGCGCCTAATGGCCGCACTAATATACAGCTACCTATCTAAATTGACAGGAATGATGCTGTGTCGGATTTGCAGGGCATGTTATGTGGGCACACGCTGCACCTTAAACCGCACAAGACGGACACAGATTCTCCCAACGCCGTTTATACATATGACCTGAACAGATAGGCTACAGTAGATCGATCCTTGGCTTGACGCAGGTATTAAACACATACACATACAGAAGGTAATCTACCAAGAGAGTTAAGGATCAAGGCAAACAGTTTTCCAGTCCAGAATATTCTAGCGCTACGATAGTAGGCTAATTGATACATTGCAATACATTGGCAACTTTTCGGTTAGACTTCCTTGATATTGACTAATCATATATCGGGTATAAGGTATCGCCAAATTTGATTAGATTGGACAGTTGTATTTTATATTATTCTCTATCATAACTTAAATTGGCAGATGGCACAATGAGTGCATTTTTCTAGTCCTAAATACAAATGCTCAATTTCAGGTTGATGCAATTTAAATGTCGTTAATATTAGTTAATATTTTGTCTTGAATTTGCAGCAGTATTTATTTGCAGCAGTGTTAATATTAATATTTAAGAATTTACTTATAAAGCACACGTTTTTAGGACATTTACACACAATAAAATGTCAGAGTGCACAACATTAAAACAAAATGTAAAAGTGCTTTGTATATATTATATACATAGTTTTTCCCCTACTTCACCAAGATTATAGTAACAGCTGCAATACTGAAAGCTACCGCTTGAGTGCAGTGTGCCGTGCGGCCAGTGGTGCACAGTGAACTGTACTGTATGGCGTGAAATTATGGCGTGAAATCAGTGCCTAGAGACAAAGCTCTGTAATAAAGATTTGTGTGCTTGCAAACAATGTTTGTGTACTTGCAAACAATATTTGTGTACTTG
>JAODUH010000972.1:0-13192 GCA_027564835.1 Typhlichthys subterraneus
ACTGCAAGATGCTGTCCTATCAATATGGGCCAACATTTCTAAAGAATGCTTTCAGCACCTTGTTGAATCAATGCCACATAGAATTAAGGCAGTTCTGAAGGCGAAAGGGGGTCAAACACAATATTAGTATGGTGTTCCTAATAATCCTTTAGGTGAGTGTATATATATATATATATATATTCCATCACTTGTGGTATTATTATCTATTATTTTTTTTTAATTGGGTCTAACCATTAGAGAACAGCGTGGCCATCTTTTTAACCAATTAATCGATTTATTTGTGTAACCCTTTTCCCCTGGTTTGTCAAAACCAATGAGTGAATGGCCTGCGCATGTCGCCGTCCTAGAAAGTGTAAATTACAGTAAAGTATTGAGCGCCATCTAGTGCCATTTAGAATGTCTACACATTCCAAAAAATAAAAAGCAACTAATTTTAAGGTGTGCTGTTGTCTATGTAATATATATCTCTAGTATATACAGTGTATTTTCATGTGGTGTATATCCACATGTAACACTTTACGTTTCGACAGAAAAAGTCGCCTTGTCAATCTTTATAAAAGCAACATTTGCAGACACATATGCCTGCATATTTCTCAGCTCTGCCCTTTCTGGACAATACATTTAATCACACAAGACGATTAAATAATTAACAAACAATCACACAAGATAAAGCTTGAACTTTTTATAAGACTTGTAAAAAAAAAAAACAGAAGGAAACAAAAAGAACACAATACCAAAAGCCTTTCATACATTGTGTTGTTTTTTTCTTTGTATTTCTTTTGAGTATTATTTACAAACAGGCTTATGTACAAACAGCAACAACTCAGGAATGAAAAAAGAGCTACATATAGCCTAGCACAAACAATCAGTCGCATTATAATAGTAATATATTTGTTATGTACAATGTTGTAACTGGCAACACTATAGCAAGACAGAACATACAGATTATGCAGACAGTTAAATAACTTCAAGTAGCTGTCTTGAGGTTTCATGGGGGTTTTAGTCCAAGATTTTAGCAACACTGAAAGAATAAAAAAATTAAGTAAAAGGTGAAACTTTTAAACTCTGGCTGGGAACACAGAACTGCTGGGAACGGAGAAGACAACATAGAACTATTATATGTTAAGATACAAAACCATCTTTGTGGCAACTCGTTATGTCAACTTGTTTTATAAATGCCCATAAATATAACTTTTTAAATTATTTTAAAGGAAATGTTGTTGCCATGTATAAAGTGATATCCAGCCGGGCAGCCAAAATCTTTTTTATACTGCTTGATAAACAAATGTAGACTAGAAATGCCAACTTCGACGATTTTGTCGCAATGCTTGTTCTGATTGGTTAGAAGGGGGTCTAATTGTCAGCTAGCACCTGTGTTTGACAATCACCATTACATTATTGTTGTTCTGATTAATTGAAGCTGTTCCAATCATGTGCTAATGACCTGATATTGGAATATCTATGACAAAACCTTTGAATGGAGATTGTACAGATTTGTAGAGAGGACCCAATCGTGGCACTTTATAAATCAGGATAGTTTTACCAGGCTAAAACAAATGTGCTCCACAATCACACAAAAACAACACCCTGCTGCTGATTAACTGAAGAGGCATGAGTCCCAAGCAAAAGGCTGATGGACAGTTCTAATGTTCCTGAACTTTGGGGCATAACTACATTTGCCTGCGCTATGAAATAAAACATCACAACAATAATGGTATTTCTCAGTTGACATTAAAGAAATGTCACAAGACCAGTAAAAATCAAGGTTGTTTTATATTTTCAAAGTAAATGCAAAATAATAACTAATTCATCACAAAGTACCATATATGTCAGTGACGGTCCAAATACAATCAAACATAAGTCAAATAGCACAGCCGCATTAAAGAGAAAGCTTCAAGGAAAGCTATTCGCCTATCTTAGCAGTACTTAGGACTACTCTAATAACTGGCCCACACATAGGGCCTATGAATGTCCATATAACAGTAGCTCTACTCCACAAGGCTCAAATAATGACATTTTTGGGGTTAGGGGAGGGGTTTGCTTGATCCACCTCCCCAGTAATTGACAACTCAATTTAATGTGTCCATTTTGAAAGAAAATAGGAAAACCTGTCCACAATACAGACACAAGCTGTGGCCAGTGCTGCGGTCAGAAGCTTCCCCCGGGGCGAGTCTCAAATGGCACCACTCTGGGAGCACAACCCAGACCGCAACAACTGGGTGCAGGGGCTGTTCATAAACTGCTACAAGGTCATTTTAAGACATTAAGTCTTCAAAGTAGCACACCGGAACATAAATGGTACTGAATTTATTGTATGGCTCAAACACACAGCGCCATCTTGTGTTCAAATTAGAAGCCTAAAATAGAACCACAGCGGCAAATCTGTAAAAGCAGGTCCTCTCCTAGAACATGGGTACCATTTGACACGCTGCCTCCAATCTACAGGCATCCATTTGGTCTTCCTCTTCAGCTCCCCCTACAGCCCACCCCAACCCCGTTCTTGGCCGCCTACCCTCACCCTCTCAGCAGACCACCAGGGGCTGGGGGTCGCTGTCACGCCGCTGGTTTTTCTTCAGCAGCTGAATGCGGTTGTGGCAGTAGAACTTGATGGCGCGCCAGTCTCGGTGGTTGCTGACCAGCAGGGGGCACTGCTGCAGGCAGCGCTCGCAGTCGGCCTTGGCCGGCACCCTCAGCTCCGCGATGTTCCTGGTGAGGTGCTCCTCCACTGCAGCGCGCTCCGCCTCGGTCCAGGGACGCTTTAGGACGCCACGCTTTCCTGAAAGGAAGAGAGAGAGAGAAGAGCGAGGGAGAGGGTTTTTAGGCTGGATATGAAAACTACAAGCAGTCATGTCCACACTGGGCATTATGGAAGATGTCTGCTGCCAGTTGGTAAATTAACCCAAATTAAAAACAAATTCTCACCAAATTATCAACAACAACAAAAAAACTAAAAACGATATGTCAATTAGTCTATGTAATGCATGCATTACAACACAATGGCCTTCATTTATGAACCGTGCGATGAATGAAATTCGTGCGTACAATAATTTCCAGGCAAAGTCCAAACCTCTAATATGTTTTAGGCTATCACATACACACACATATATACATTATATATACACTTGTTGGAGCCGGTCGGAGAAGTTCCTCTTCTTTGACATATTCGAAATCTCCAAGTTGTAAACATATTTAGGGGCGTGGTATTTATATGTCTATGTTTTCCAACGCCGCATTTATTAACGCCGATTATTCTTACGCTGAATTAATGAGATACAAACGGTTTCATAAATGTCACCATGAGCGCTGTCGAGAGATGTCTGTTGTGCTCTGATCTGCGCTGGTTTCAACTTTAGATTGATAAATGAGGGCCAATGTATGAATGTGACTAATTGCGATTTAGATGAGATGATCACTTGATTATTTTATGCAGCTATGTAAAGACTGAACGTCCAGTGGAGAGAAACTCAGTGGTGAACCCAAGCACATACACACACACACACACACACACCCTCAGGGCACGTAGACACACCTGAGCGTGGCTGACCTGAGCCCCTCCTGCGGCCGACGTGGGCCACGACGGGGCCACCGGGAGTCGGCGCGGACGTCTGGATGTTCTTCAGCTTCTTGGGCCGCCCCACGCGCCCGTTATTCTTGCCTTTGCGGACGAACAGCAGGGTGGGCGTGGGAACTGGCGCGGGGGCTGGGGGAGGCACGGGGGCGGGGCCGGGGCCGGGGGCCAGGGCCGGGGAGGAGGACGGAGCCGCGTCAGCCTTCCTCTTCACCTGCTCCCCGTCAGACTCAGCCTCCGAGAAGGAGTCTGCAGAGTTCCCTGACATCACTGGAGGAGGGCAGGAGGAGGAGCAGGGAGGAGGAGCATGGAGGAGGGGCAGGGAGGAGAACATAATTAGTCCATCTGTCACAGAGGGGAATGATCCTCTAATCTGCTGTCTAACACCCCAGCCTTGCACACACACACACACACACACACACGCCTCACCGTCCAGCTCCAGACAGATGTGGTGCAGGCTCATGCCCCTGAAGAGCACCCCGTCCCGCTCCCCGCACAGCACCACGCGGCCCACCCGCCCCATGAGGCCCGGGTCCTGGCCGATGCCGGAGCAGCTCTGGGTGACGTGGTACTCGCGCTCCAGGAAGTGCTCCAGCCGCTCCACGGCGCCGGCGGCCGGCTGCCCGGGCTCCTCGCCCTCCCCCAGCAGCAGCAGCTGCGTGAGGATGGCCACCTGGCGGCGCACACGCGTCTGCGTGAGGGCGCGCGGGTTGCGGGTGCCGCTGGAGCGCGCCAGGCTGCGCAGCAGGTCGGTGCCACGCAGGGGCGTGGCCGGGGAGTGGTAGGGGCGGGCGAAGACGTAAGGGTTGGCCGGGTCCACGCCCACGCCGTGCCGCGTCTGCAGCAGCAGCTCCAGGCACGGCTCGCAGTGCGGCGGCAGGATCAGCGGCTGCACGCGCCCGCGCTTGCCCTGCACGCCCACCCGGGGCAGGTGGGGCAGCACCAGGCGCTCGAAGGGTGACAGCGACGCCTCCAGCGGGGTGAGGGCAGCGCCGGCCGGGGGCGGGGCCGACAGCGGGGGGCACTGGGGGGCCACGCGGCCGTGGTACTCGGCCACGGACAGCTTGGACACCTCGCACTCGCGCCGCCGGTTGTACAGGATGAGCAGCGCCAGGCTGGAGTGGCACAGCAGACGCCACGCCTCGGCCGACTGCAGCTGCCGGGACAGAGACAGGAAGGCCGAGTGCTGCAGCCTCCGCAGGTACAGCACCAGCGTGGACAGGGACGACAGCAGGGGCAGCATGTGCAGCCTGCCGGAGCTGCTGTGGAGGGACAGGCTGGTTACTGGCACGTTTTGCTCTCCTTTCTGCCCACGACCAGTTACACCGTTCTCTACCCCTCCCCGCACTCAAACGTAAAAAGTAAGATGCGATGTGCTGAATGTGGGGATGCTATACCGTGGAGAACACCTTTAAAGACCCCGGCATGCTAACACCATTGCATATCTCACTAATGTGCGACGTCTAGATGTTTTTTAACGAAACATAATAAAGAGTACAAATATTTAATGTACAGTAATCTGAAGCCAAATGAATTCCTTCTTCTTCTGGAATTTCAATTAATAAATCTGTTTATTAACTTTTATTTTATGTACAACTAAATGTGAAAATAGTACTAACAAAAATATCGCTTGCGTTAATATACTGTATTGTAATTGTTCTTCATTATTATCAAGCACGGGTCGTGGTTTTTTACAACCCGTTATCAGTGCCAACTCCAACCACCCAAACCCGAGCCGACCTGTAAACCACCAACTTGATGGCTAACCCTAATTTAGAGATGCCCACTTCTAATGTAATGCATGTTTAAATGGGACATACACTGGAGTAGCTAGCCTATTGCAAAGCCACCAACATCTATATGCCACGGTAGGCTACAGCAAAGTGAGTGAGCACTAGCCTAGGTTATCTAGGCTGTTAGCAATAGGCTACACTAGCATATTATACACAATTGCATAGCATAGTCTATAGGCAGTAGCGCGTCTGCATACAGTATGCTACCCACCCGCAATATTTTCTGATAATCTTATCCGAACCTGCCCGACCCGTAACCCCGGGTTACATCACTAAAGTGCACTAACTTAAGTGTTGTGTGTTTGTCTTATTACCTGAGGAGGTCCTTCTCTTTGTCTTCTGCTCCGCTATCGTCCTCCACCTCCATCACTCCGTTCTCCTCTTCCTCCTCCTCCTCTTCCTCCTCCTCTAGTTTGACTGCTAGCTCCATCTCTTTGGCCAACTTACCTCCGAAGGGCCGGGGACACAATGCCTCTCCCTCGTCCCCCTCCTGCTCCTCGTCTTTGGGCCTCTTCACCTCCACCACCTCCACGTCTCCCTCGTCCTCCTCCCCCTCCCCCCTCTTCATCCTCCTGGCCCCTCCCTTCCTGGGTGGGCCGGTGGACACGGGGGGCGGGCTCCTCTTCAGCACCGACACAGGCACCGCGCTGCGGCCCCGTGGCGGCGTGAGAGCAGGGGGTGGGCCGCTCCTGCCGCCGGAGGCCGGGGATTGGAGGGCAGTGGAGACGGCAGGCGGAGAGACGGACAGGTCCTGTGGAGAGCCGGAGTCGTGCGAGGGCTCCGCTAACCGGCGGGTCTGTGCACTGGCCGTCAGTGGCGACGGGGGTGGCTGCTGGGGGCGAGCATGGGCGGGGCCGGGGCCGGGAGCGGGGCCGGGAGCGGGGGCAGTGGGACCTTGCATGCGGGGCATTTGGGTGTAGCGCTCCACCAAGGCGGAGCAGACGTCGGGCTGGTGGGCATGGTGCTTGTCCAGGTGGCGGCCCAGCGAGCGGAAGTGGCGCCCGCAGTACTCACACGTCTGCCGTTGAGAGTCGATTGCAACAGCCCCCCGGGAGGCGCCCGCACCACTGCTAGCATTAGCATTAGCATTAGCATTAGCGTTTGCGTTTGCGTTAGCGCCCGGCGGTGGCTTGAACATGGGTTTGGCTGAGGAGGATGAGGAGGATGGCGGGGAGGACTGTGCTGGGGTGGCGGAGGAAAGGGCGGGGCGATGGGGAGCAGGGATGCCTATGGGGGGGCTGAGTGGGGATCGCCCGGGGGGGGTCCGGTGCGGGGTCTTCTTCTTGGAGGGGGCGCCGCGGCGTCTCTTGCGGCGGCGTGGCGGGCGGCCGCACGGGTTGGTGCTGTCCTCGTCACCGCCCTCGGACTCGCTGGCGTCCGAGTGGGAGATGGGGGAGGAGGAGGGGGAGAGGGACCAGGAGGGGGTGAGGTACTCCCGCTGCTGCTGCTGCCGCTGGCGCTGGACTGTCAGAGACAGTGGCTCCTCCTCCTGGCAGAGAAGAGGTACTGCATTTATACCTCACAGAACTAATACTAATGCAAATAAATAGTGTTATACAACAGTTGACCAATTTGATTGGACAAGAGGCATTCATTCCATGAGTGCTGATATTCAGTCTAACGCACATATCACTCCACTTTACAGACTTTATAATAACCATTACTTACATTAACAATCGTAATCATTTCCTATCTAATTATAAAATAATATTTAAAAAAAACTGCACCACAAAGAGTAACATATCTCTATTTGAGTTAAATATAATAAAGATAAGACTGGATCGTGGGGAACGTATGTGATGAAGCAACATACTTTTTGATAAGTTCTTAACCCTCGCGCTGTCTTAAGACCGAAATGACCCACGAGAACCATAGTGCTCTCCTCCATTCCATTGCCTTCGCTGCCGTCTCCCCGCTACGATAGGAGGAGGGGGGAGGGGCGGCCGGGGTTGGTGAAATCTTGGCACCGTGACGGAACTAGCCCTCTCGTGCCCCGCGATAATTAGCGTGGAGGCGGAGCCGGCGAGTATGCAATATATTGACGAGGAGTGAGGACAGCACGAGGGTTAAAGTGATTCAACAGAGTTTACTTCAATGGCTGCATGTTAAATGTAAACATGGGTTACAGATAAATATAGGCTACATGATACAAACACGAATGTATTGGATAAGTAGTCTGGTAATGTAAACGTAAAATGAAAATGGCACTTGTCGAACTGTGGTATAAAAGCACTTATCACACTCTTGTGATTTTGCTTAAACACATAATGCTACTAATACTATGACGCCTAAGAATAATTAAAGAATAGTACAAATATTTACTATTTAATATTAACTATATTAAAATGTATTCAATTAATATTGTATAAATATATTCTTGAGCACCATTTATTGTTTTTTCATTGTTCAACAGTTGAATCATTATTTTTCTATAAATAATAAATTAAAAAAACAACAATAACTAACTAAATTATAAATATAATTAACTAATTAAGCAAAGCAGGTTTGTTTTGTTTTCAAATGTGTAATGTATTTATGTCTTACCTTTTTGATATTATTATTATTATTATTATTATTATTGTTAGTCTCAGGGTCAGAGTTGCACTCGTATCGCCCTGGCGACACGGTTCCACGGAAACCCTGCGGGGGGAGAGAGCAGGCCGTTAACACAGGATGTGCTCATTAGCATTCAGTGCACAGTCAGCCTGGGCTGTCAGTCACGGAGCCAGAGGACAGCCCTCCACAGCAGGTTGTTAGCACAGGTTAATTAGACTCTGCCCACTAGCCTGAGAGAATGAGTGAAACTCGATACCTGCCCAAAAACCTCATCTCAGCCTCTACAGGATTGGACAACATACAGCACATACATGTGTATAATAAAAGTGCACCAGTAGAATTAATCAGCTAATCCACCAATAACACAAATAAATATGTCACTTTTTATTATATACTGTATATCAACTCCTTAAAGAGCAAAAGTTAAGTATGACGTGGTCTTGGCCACATTGTGATGGTCAAATGCAAACGATTATAGTCTGTTTCTCAGTGTAATTTTCAGTAATGGATGATGGTGGCATCATTACCTAGAGTAAATTGATCCAATCTTATGAGATCCATTAACGGAACAGATGTCATGTAATAACCATGGATACAGTTGCTAAAGGACTACAGGTAGAGACTGCAGCTCAGCCATCACCATGGCAACCCCATGCTCAGCCTAGCTCTGTGTGTGCGTTTGTGTGTATGTGTGCGTGCGCATTAACGTGCCTCAGTGAGTGTGTGTGCTCGTGGTGCTAATGTGCGTGTGTGTGTTAATGTGCCTCAGTATATATGTGTGTGTGTGTGTGTGTGTGTGCGGATGTGTGTGCGCATGCAGGAGAGAGAGAGAGAGAGAGAGAGAGAGAGAGAGAGAGAGAGAGAGAGAGAGACAAATGTGGCTGTGTGAATAGGCTTGGATTAATGTCTATGTCGTTTATGTACAGCTTCAGTGTTATTAGTGTGTATGTGTGTGTGCGTGTGCGTGTGCGTGTGCGTGCCACTAACCACGTTCTCCCCCCACTCTGTCAGGCTGTAGTCAACGGTGATCTCCTCATCCTTGGTGATGTCACGGATGGCGATGACGACCAGACGCACCTGGCTGCCACAGTGCACCTCTCTGATGCGACAGTTGGGGGAGGGTGGGGAGGAGACCACCGGCGCCGCTGCCGGGGCAGAGGCCGGCGCCGGGGCCGTCGTAGCGGGGGCGGAGCTAGACTTGGCCTTGGCGGCCCCTCCCTCATCTATCTGCCCTGCCGGACCACTGGAGGGGGACCGAGGTGAGGGGACATAACCAGAGACATTATACAGAGGAGGCAGACCACTTGTGGATAATTAAACAGATCTGCAGCCAGGTCATGGGATTTTGATAGTGATTTGGCGGTTGTATTTATTTAGTGTATTGTGTAGCCTTGACAAAGGTTAATTTGCCATTGTGTGTCACCTTTATAAGACACTGTAAAAATATACATTAACACAGTTCCTCTTTAGACAATTGCGATGGCCACACAGGTATAACCAGAGACATTACGGAGAAGAGACCACAGTCAAATTGTGAATATAACTCTATGGGAGAAGTTTGTAATGGCAAATATGGTGGTTGAAAACAAGAGCCAATCATCTGCTTTATAACGAACGACCAAACCTTAGCCTTTTAAGCCAATCATGAGTTTGCACTGACTCAAGCCAACTGTTGCGCATCTGTAGTAAAAATGTAACATGGGAAAAAAAGTTTTTTTAAACCCTTATTTGGGGTAAAGTCACCAAAGAGTTTTAATTATCAGATTTGACTCACAATATACAGTTTTGATGTTCAGGTGACCATTAAAAAGTGCAGTTAAGGCTCTCTCCCCATTCATATAGATACGGTCAGGAGGAGTTAGCAAGATGGCTAGACTGATGGATGGATCAGACTTGCCTAGACTTTCCCTGTATTCACACCACCGACGTATTCAACTCGCAAATTACTCAATCGCTGACGAGCTGTCGCCAAGCCTTCTCTACTGTCCAAACTGCCAGCTTGGGGTGGGCGTGTCTTACGCCAGCGACAGCCAGAACTGGCATGAGGTCTACAGTAAAATAAGTCAAATTAAACACATTCCCTCCAAAACACAAAAAATAAATAAATAAATAACATTTTGGAGGGAAATGTTTGTATAAATACTTAGATTTTTTTCAAGTATAAGCTATTATTACACTATATTAGGCACTAGTACAGGCAGTAGTTAACAGCGAGGGATTTTAAGATAGCTATCGAAAAGAAGATGCAGAGAACATCTGTCCTGCCATGGGTAGTCGCCGAGCTCCGTCACCAACTGGAAATTAGCATAAAGTTGAATAGTTCTCAACTCTGATCTGTCGCTGTCACTGAGCGACTTTGTCGCCGAACGTAGCTCCGCCCGCTGTAGCCGAGAAACGCTGAAGTCCATTCAATAATTTTATAAATAAAATGATAACTCACACCACACCACAATAACTCACTGTGGTGTTCAGAACACCACAATAACTCACGGTGGTGTTCTGAACACCACAATGAGTATTAACGATTATAATGGAAATGCTATACTAAAAACACACACACACCACTTGTGAGGAGCCGTGTCTTGCCCGTCCAGCAGAGGGCGCTTCTTCTCCCCAGCTTCCTTTCGATCACCTGTGTGTACAGCAACAGTAAAGGGATTACCACACACACACACACACACACCCACACACACACACACCCACACACACACACAGACTAAGGTCATCACCTCTTATCCTATAACACATGCACTGGTGCACACTGGTACTTACACAAGCTTGTACAAACACACACACACACACACACACACACACACACACACACACAAGTAGGTCATATTCACTTGCACACTCCCCACCCCCATACACATACACACACACACACCATGTACACACACAGGCATGCAAACACAATTGCATAGACACATGTACACAATAGAAGTCGACCAAAGAGAATACTAAAACTGTACCACACAGCTACACAACAAGAAAAAAATAAAAATAGAAAACAACAACATTCATTTAAATCCGAAAAAAACACCTGCTGTGAAGCTGTGTTCGGCCATGATGTCTTCCTCGTTCTGATTGACAAAGACTTTCACAGGGGTCCCTTTCCTTTTCCTTCCACAGCCGCGTCTAGGAAGAACACATGCACGCACACACACGCACACGCACACGCACACACACACACACACACACTTATCATTTAATCAATAAGCCTCCTGGCCAAAATGCACATCAATCAGGTCAGAGCAAGATCAATAATTTGATGACCATCAAATGGATCAATACATGCTCCATACAAGTCCAACCCCCAGCCCCAACACACACACCCACAAAATACTCGCACAAGAGAGACCATGATTATACTTTCACCGTATATTATTTACATTTAGAATAATATTGTATATAATGCTGTTATATGCAGGATCTCAGCTGCAGCAAGTCTCTCCACTCCATAAAGCGTAACAGTACAGGTAGGGTGATGCCGGAAGTAAATTCCCCATTCATATTCTCCATTGACTTTTTGGAAAATCCATACATCAAGTTTTAAGCCAACCAGGTAGGAGATTGTGAAGCGATGGCTTGGTAAGTCGGTATGAAAAAAACCTCGTTTTAAGATAAATATGATTTATTTGCAATGTCACGGAGAACTACTACAGTTCCCACGATTCTAACATGTAACTGCGGACATGCTGTCCACGTGATACCTTCTTGATCTCACAAGCTTTATTTGGTGCTTCAAGTTCAGAGATCGATGTTAACATGAAAATGTTTTAGACCCCGCAAAAGTCATGTCGGCTATAGGGAGTTACTGTATAAATAATATTAAAACTGTTGTGTTATACTATTAGAATGATATAATATACACAACAAGATAAATAATTAGGAAGAACTGGTGAAGAATAAGCTTGTTCTGGGATTGGCAATGGTTTATGGGATGCGTACTGGCGTAGTGCCTTCACTCTTAACGTAGGTCACATTGTTTATGGTCAAGAGTATTCTCATAGCTTGTTGGCTTGGTTCCAAGCTTAACACTATTCAAAGAAGTATTTTATGAAAAGTCAATAGAGAAAATTAATTGAAAATGTACTTCCGGAACCAGAGCTGCTAAAAAAGTGGGCCATCACTGTTGTCTATGAGCCAGTTAGCACCCAAACAAATAAAAATAATAAACCCGATGGGTGAGAGGCTACATTGATGAGTGGTTGCGTGTGTGAGTGCCATGTGATTGACTGTTGCCTTACTTGTGCCCATGGATACTACTGAAAAGAAGAACATGCTGTTAGATTGTCTCTTATAGGATTCGACTAAATATGCATCACACCCTGACATGGTTTAAAGTGCTTCTATATGACATTTTCCCCCTAGATGTCATACTAAGCGCACCAGCATCTCAGACAAAACCAAATTCTCTGTGGGCCACCCAGACACACACACACACACACACACAGAGGAAAGAACAGAGGATCTCGGATTACGACACACAGAGGGGGTGATGTTATTCTCTGCTCAGGACGGCATTACTCTACTTACTATATCTTTACATAGAAAATAGTTGTTTGCTGCTGTGGTAATGTTTAAAATATAATATAGTGGCTTTAACATTGGTTCTTATTTGTTATTATGGTTGACGTTCCTGATGTTTACAGAAGACACAAGGGTGGTTTTATAAGTATATCTATGCATAAACATCTCCACTTAATTAAGCTGTTCCTTAGAAAACCCAACAGGCTGCAGGTGGATGGCAATGTCAAAGCCCGGAGCGCTGGGAACCCCGCCACTAACTGTGGCTAGCTTGAGCCATATGAGGGGCACTTACCCCTGGAGCTGAGCTCAATAGACACCTGTAAGAGCAAGAGAGTGATCTGACGTGATCTCCTTTAGCCTAAATGCTTGCCGTGACGGCCACGCTCCCCAGGAGCCAAACTGATCCCGCGCCTGGCGATTTGGGCCAGTTCTGTTACGGCACATCTCAATATTGTTTTCTGTCAGTCTATTTTTTGCTCACATGACATTGGAGGCTGTTAAAACTAGGCCATAGGAAGATCGTGCTTTGGGTTCTGAAGTGTTCATTAATGTGTGTGCGTTCGTGCGTGTGTGTGTGTGTGTGTGTGTTTGCCTGAGCTCGTGTGTGTGTGTGTGTGTGTGCGCGCATGTTAGGGTAGAGAAAGGAAGTGAGAAATAAGGACTGATGGGAAAAAAAATGGGGGGGGGGGAGAGAGAGAGAGAGAGAGAGAGAGAGAGAGAGAGAGAGAGAGAGAGAGAGAGAAGA
>JAODUH010000975.1:0-13188 GCA_027564835.1 Typhlichthys subterraneus
AAGAGAATTCTCTCTCTGAGCTGGTTCGGGCCAGCTGGTCTGTTCGCTCACGTCTCCTGGGTGCCTCTCGTCCAGGCGGAAAGCCAATCGGATCGAAAGAGGTTCCGGTCCAGGAGCTTACTGCTGTCGGTTGAGGCGAGTGCTTTACCGAACGGCAAGTTTGCGTTCAACGTGGACCTCTCAGGAGGCGTCAAAAGGGCTGCTTTGACGTCCGTGAACTGTCTGTAGGCCCTACTCCGCTGTCTTCCAAAAGACGAAAGACGAAAAAACGAATTTTAATACTACATGGTCATGTGTGTTGCTCTAGACGTTAGAGTTTATTCTAGCAGGAACAAAACTTGAAACACGAAAAATATACTTATTCAACAAAGTTAACGTAATTAAAATTCTGTTGGTATATACTTGAATAAACAAAAGCTGGCTGACTTTCAGCCTAAACAAATCATTCCTAGGTTATGTTCTTCGTGGCCTAACCATGAGGTTTTGTCCTTAAGATAATAGAAAAATTAACAAACAAGTTATACGTACACACAAATGATTATAATGACTCCGGGCCCAGAATGAAGAGCTGGCCCGCTTTTTATACTAAAAGTTACAAAGTAGGCTTGGCTCTTTTTAGAGCGTGTAGTTAGGGAACAGGAGTTTTTTTCCCACTCTACATGTAATTCTCTTAAAACCTGTTCATCCCTAACATACCCTCCGAAGGGGACTTTAGCACCCGTCGCTAAACACATGAAAAAAAGCTGTGCTAAAAATAAAGCAACATAGACATGCTGCATGATCCACTAAAAGAGAAAAAACTCAAGTAAAATGTTGAAAAACAAAAAAAGCTAGGGATGAAGTGGTTAAATTAATTTCATCATGTCCAATTCGAAATCTTATTATCACATGAACATCATGGTACGCTTATTATATTCAAATAAAAACAGGAATTCCAATAAGACCAAACATGATTGTACATTTTTTGTCTTATTTGATTATTCATTCATATAGTGGGATTACAGGAATATATATAAAAAAAAAAAAAGAGTTTATCTCCAAGTATTGAAGTTTCACACTATCTATATATGCATATCAGAGATACTGATAAAATGAAAGAAAACAAACTAATTTTAGAACTTTAGACATAAAAATAGGTTTGGTGTGGGAGAGAGAGAGAGAGAGAGAAAGGGAGAAGGTAGGGGCTGCCACGGAGGTCCCCTCGCTCGTAAATCTTTTATAGATAAAATACCGCATTAAGAGTTAATTTCTGTATTTTCCTGGAGGTACATATGTTAAGAATATAAACCACATATTCTTACAGCTCATGAAATAGGCAATTCATTGATACCAATATCATACATATCAATCCTTCAAATATACACATTTCATCTTTTAACAATTCAAGGAGCAGAACATATCATTAGACACTTAAAGTTGAAGTCCCTGGAGAATGCCACATTATTCTCAACACCCCATTATAGGCAACTGTAAGGCACTTTCAAATTAAGCATTACTAATTATTTTGGGTGCAAATGCAACAATCTGAAGGTTCGTGGAAAGGGCGTCTTTGATTGATCACTTCGTTTTCTGCAACTAGGCCTTCTCTGGGGCCTAAGAAAACACCTCAAGTCTGGTTTTACTCATGCTTTGGGGCACCTCAGCAAACCAGGGGAACGGGGGTTTGTTTGTGGAAGGGTGTGTTACCACATTCCTTCTCTTATCTGCTTAGTGCCGGGCAGAGTCAGGAACGGGTTGTGTGTGTGTGTGGCAAAAAGGCTCCCTTATGACCTGGGGTCCCAGGTCCCACTGGTGGGACGCTGTGGTGGGGACATATGTATACACAGTCCAATGGTCCAAACCTTAATCATTCATAAGCATGAATTTCCAATGGTGGCGTGGTTAAACTGCTGGATCACTACACGCGTGTCTTAATTGGAGACTTGGCTTCTGCAGTAATAGCCACCACCATCCATACATAGTCCGGGACCATGTCAGCATCATGTAGTTACAACACCACCGAGCAGGAGATGACCAACACACATCCACTGGCTCTTTCCCAGTTCTCTTTCCCAGCTCAGGGAACATCGCCATCGACACGCTGTCCTTGACGAAGGCAGCAACTTCCCCCAATGACATCACCATTCTGGGGCCGCATCATCCACACAGCCTGCTGGATCATTACGGCATCTCCAATCCACCACACTCAGAGAAAAAGAAAGAGAAACGAGGGCCAGAAACACACAAAGACGACACAGAAGAGCATAATGTACAGCCATTTAGGTCCCTAAGCAGAGGGGAACATTCACTGTTGCTAACTAAATGCCTCACTGTACAAATAGGTCTTTAGTTTGGTTTTGAAGGTCAAAACAGTACTAGCACCTCTGTCATCTGCTGGTAGGGAGTTCCACAATAGTGGGGCCCTATGTGAAAATGCTCTAAATCCTGCTGACTTCTTTTTAACATTAGGGATGGATAGCAAGCCAGCATTTTGTGAGCGTAGTGCTCGTGATGGAACATATGGTATCACTAGGTCAGATAAATAGGAAGGTGCCAGTCCATGCAATGCTTTATAAGTGAACAATAGAATCTTAAAATCACATCTCAGATAAACTGGCAACCAATGAAGTTCAGCAAGGATTGGAGTAATGTGATCAAATTTTCTAGTTCTAGTCAAGATTCTGGCAGCAGCATTCTGTACAATTTGAAGACTTTTTCAGAAGGCCAGAGAGTAAACCATTGCAGTAATATTATAATTGTCAAAGTTAAGAGTGGCATCCTTGAACTGGTGGCTGTGCCTGGCCGGTCCAACAATTAACATTTCCATAAGAACGCAGAATAAGAACGCAGCGCCTACTGGATTTGTGCGTAATCGGTGCGTGCGTCTGGGTCTCCGACACCGGGCACCGGCCTGCCTCTCCCGTAATAGGCCTTGGGCTTAACCATATCGTTGTCGGTTGCATTAGAGCTTGACCGGTGTTGTTCAAAACTATGCAATTTCGGAAACAATTTCATATCCTTTTATTTAGTCTGTCACACCTCAAAGCAGACCATTAGTTTATTGTTGCCATGGGAACAAACAAGTTTGAAAAGATGCCCGTCAATGTCAGTCATCATGATGCTGTAAAATGTCCGCAAACACTTCCTCTATAATGCAATGTTGAAGACAAGATTAATCTTTTCACTCGCTTGCGCTGCTTTCATTGTGGGAGTCCAATGTCTTTATTTTGACACATGCATGCAGCCACGATATATGTGCAGGTGTTTTACAGCTGCTTTCATTATAACAGAAAAGTAGGCTATAGCCATCCCACTCCAGCAATAGTACCTGGCCCGGCACAACTAATAAGCTAGCCTAGCTGTTGTACTAGCCTTACTACTGGTGTTGGTCCATTGAAAAGGCATTCTTGTGTCAGGTCCTCTTCACGTGATATCTCCATTTCACACAAAAATATTATCCTAAAATTGTATATTTAGTCCAATGATATTCAGTTTAATTTATTTTGATTCTCTCTATAGCCTATTAATATTGTTCCTTCAGGTCCCAGTCCCAGTACCAGTGGGTAAGCTAGTACGGTAGCCTACAACAAATGATTTGATGGTAAGCTCATTCGGCTAGTCACAATCAAGTCACAACATAGCAGCATAATTCACAATTATGGTATTCTGAATTAGTCCAATGATGTTCAAATCTTCAAAGAAAGCCCCCACGCCATCCCATTTAAAAATATGATTGGCTAATGAATCAAACACGGCAACATTCACTTGACAAAGGAAGATACTGGTGTGGGGCAATCAATTTGCTCATTGATATACCTGCATCATACATATCATATGTAGTTGTAAACCTTATATAAAAGGTGTTAACAGAATCCATGCACAAAATGTTTGTCATACTAACCTTAAGATCACAGGTTGTGGGCAACCCAAGAATAAGTATATGCTTCCATCTTGTGGATTGTTTAAGAGTATATCAGATAATATTTTTATCAACATGAGGTGCCTAAGTCTGGCTGCTCCAACTGGAAGCGGGTGCTCATGGTACTTGGTGGCAGTGCCTGCTCCATTCGTGATATCTCTAATGTCGCTGCACACTACGCTAACCACCTGCGCCCCTTGGAGAGCTATGACCAGGGCGGTATCACAGAGAGACTCCACTCCTACACCAAGGTGCTTTTTGTGAGGAAGCCCTTCCAGCGGTTGGTATCCGCCTTCCTCATGGTTTGAGAGCCCCAACTCATTCTACCACCCGGTGTTTGGTCAGCCCATTATCTCCAGGTACCATGCTAATGCCACACACACATTGCATCTGTGCTGGAGTCACCTTCAGGGAGTTTGTCCAGTATCTGCTTGACGTGCAGCGGCATGTGGGCATGTCAGTCAGCTCTGTAGCCCCTCCCTGCGCCAATACAACTTTGAGAATTTATAAGCTGAGGAAAACTTGCTGTTGCAGACCATCGGCTCTCCGGGTAATCTCACCTTCCCATACTTTAAAGATAGGAACCCCCTTGCAGAAAGGACTTAGTCCAAAATCACCCAGAGCTACTTTGCGCAGTTGAGCTCCACAGAGAGGCAGAAGGCCTATGACCTGTATTACATGGATTATTTGATGTTTAACTATGCCAAACCATTCAAGGAATTGTACTAGCCAGCCAGTATAGAAGGGGGTTAATGCTACAGTGCCCCAGACTTAAAACCAGATATAATACCAGTATTACTATGCACACACAAAGGCTTAACTGTTATTTGTTATAACAAGGGCTTAAATAGTTTGACACAAGACAGGCCAATGAACAGGGATGTTGTTGTGTGACAACTTGCATTATTGATTTGCTGCTGCAAGAATTCTGAATGTGTTGGAATACTACTGACTGCTACTGACTGCTTCCAAATAATAATTTCACTTTAATAGCAGAAAGTTGTTTTGTGTATACTTTTAGCAAGGTTTTTTCCTACAAATTACTGAATACATTGTCTGCCAGACTACCAATTGGAGATATTTTGTGAATAATGTTTACCATTTGTATTATTTTTTTAAATATAATTGCATTTAATAACATAATAATATATAATTGTATTTTATAAGGCATAATACCTGACACTTGCCTATAAAATGTCTTCAGTGTAATTAACCAGCTGTACTGAACAGAATTCACAGCATCTACACACTCCAGTGTTGACTAGCTGTCAAATCAGTGTCTAGAGGCACTTATTCCTGCCCCCTGTTATTTGTTTAATTGTCTACTACACACTATAGGCACACGCATATATGTGTGTGTGTACATATACTGTATATTATATATATGGAGAAAGGGATCATCACAGGATGCACCATTTCAGTGATACTATTCACTCTGGCCATGAACATGCTAGTTAAGGCAGCAGAAGTGGAGTGTAGAGGCCCCCTGACCAAGTCTGGTCTGTCAGCCCCCCTTCAGAGCCTTCATGGATGACCTGACAGTTACAACAGCTTTGGTTCCTGGATGCAGATGGATACTTAAAGGCCTTGAGGGACTTATTGCATGGGCACGAATTTAGCTTCAAACCAGCAAAATCTAGGGCACTTGTGTTGAAGAAAGCAAAGGTAACATCAGTTTTGCTTTACCCTAAGAGTCATTCAAATCCCATCTGTTACCGAGATGCCTGTCAGGAGCCTGGGCAAGGTCTTTGATAGCACCCTGAAAGACACTGCGTCAATCCAATCAACTAGCAGGGAGTTGAAGTCGTGAATAATGGCAGTGTACAAATCAGGGTTGCCCAAAAAATTCAAGCCATGGATTTACCAGCATGGTATCCTTCTGTACATCCTTTGTCCATTACTGGTCTACGAGGTCCCTCTGACGACTGTTGAGGGCTTTGAAAGGAAGGCGAGTAAATTCCTTCCCAAGTTGTTGGGCCTACCACGAAGCCTGAGTAGCATCGCCTTGTACGGACAGAAGAACAATCTGCGGTTACCATTCAGCAGTATAGCTGAGGATTCATGGTCACCCGTTCAAGGGAGGTGCTGCAGTATAGAGACTCTGCTGACAGCAAAGATTCCAAGGCAGGCATTGAAGTGAGGACTGGGAGGAAGTTGAGGGCCCAGTGACCCAGGCTGAATCACGACTACAGCACAGTGTTCTTGTTGAATCAGGGGCA
Organism: Typhlichthys subterraneus; assembly: GCA_027564835.1. Lineage (NCBI taxonomy): Eukaryota > Metazoa > Chordata > Actinopteri > Percopsiformes > Amblyopsidae > Typhlichthys > Typhlichthys subterraneus. Next base: position 6,118 of record JAODUH010000975.1, read on the forward strand.
GTAAGATGTGTAGGGCTTGGCAACATATCAAGAACTTGCTACAGCAAGAGCCAGAGGCCAGAGCCAGAGGCAAAGTAAGAGTGGAGTAAGTTCGTGCCATAGGATGGTGAGTATGCAACAGCAGGGTGCATGGACTAGATGAGAGCACGGGTTAGAGAGAAAAATCTTGTGGTCAGAACGCTGGAAGGCAGAGCTCTGGCAGGGCTTTTTAGAGCACCAACTTCATTAAAATATCCGGTATGTGACAGAAATTACAGGTGACATTCGAAGCAAGTAAACTTATAGATGATAACAAAAAAGAACACACATACAGAAAATGAATCCGGCAGTATTTTCTGGCCAATCATTGTACAGGGCCCTTCAGCTCCTAGGCAAAGAAAACAAGCCATCAAAAACAGCCGCAGAAAAGGCTTCTAGATGGCTCTGAATTAAGAGGGGGGATCCGTGGGCTACACGGGCCACTTGTACAACTAGGGCTTGATCAACTCTGGCTGGGTGGCATGGGTGAGTGTATGATTGACCCGAAACACTCAATGACCACAGGTTACATCACTGATGAACTGTTCAAGTGCATCATATGATGTAGGTTATAACTGTGTGTGTGTATGTGTTACATGTCTATAACATACAATTCCAATAACATACATTTACATTTGTGGTTGTAACGTGACAAAATGTGTAAAAGTTCAAGGAGTAAGAATAGTTTTGCAAGCCACTGTATATGTCTGTACACTATATATATATATCGGAGGGTTTAATTTTTCATTTCATTTCCCCCCTCAAAGATTTCAGTTTTTCAATTGAACTGTTCATATTATAGGTCACATTTAAGGTTGAAAAAGTTCTGACATGATTTATTTTTGTCTCATCCATTTAACACAAAAACCTGGCATTCTAACTATGGAGGACCAGGACTGCCATAATAAAAAATAAATAAATAAATAGATAAAAGTATAAATAGATAAAGAAAAGTATAAATAATTAAATAAATATAAAAAGAATTGAAAAAAGAATTACATTTATGTATTAAAAAAGGCTATTTCTGTATTTTTACATGTATTTATTTATTTATTTATTTGTGCATTTCTACATGTATTTATTTAATTATTTTTACATACATGTATTTATTCTTAAATGTATTTATTTATACATACATTTTGTGTGTGTCTGTGCGTGAGAGAGAGAGGGGGCGGGGGTGCAAGTCCTGCACAGCAGGCGGAGACATACCCAGGGAAAAAATATATAGTTCTATGGCAAAAACAAATGGGAGAGATTTTAACGCAGGAGTCGTGGTGTCGAACAGGCGTCATCTGTATCGTTATATTTATTTGCGAGGATGAGAGCTAGGCAGTAGTTTACTTCCGGTGTGAGAATAAATGAAGAGACTGGTAGAATAAAATAAATGTTACTATCGGGATGATTACTGACAAAACCGTGCTCATGGATAGACAGCCAGGAGAAAAAACAGACATTGATAGAGGCTCGTGCACGTGGTACCATGTTATGTTGGCGCAATTGAATATAAATTAAATTGAAGTCAGCGGTAATGTGATTGGGACATACAGTATGGTTTGATACATCTGGTCAATAAGTGCAAGTGTTTGCGTAAAGCTTTACGCAATTGGGCACACGCGTTGCGTGATGCTTTTTAGCGAACCAACTTCATTACAATATCCGGTATGTGACCGAAATTACAGTGGACATTCGAAGCAAGTAAACCTACAGTTGAGAACAAAAAAGAACACAAATACAGAAAACGTCCGTCTCCAGTCCCCTTGCGGCGCCCAGCTCCGTCTAGTAGTGCGCAATAATTGAAATGGCGTATTTGGCCCACGAAAGAGCGCTTTTTACCATGGCATAATCCATGACGATAGACGTCATTATGCTCCAGTGCCAGAGGGATCTTTGATATGGCTAAATTATCAGTCGTTGGGGAGGAATGTTTGAGGTCGCTCAGCGCACACCAAAAGGATGTATAGTGTAGGTTAATTGCGTCAACCACGTTGAAAATCTGCTTTATCAATACAACATACTAGCTGCTCGCCTCTTCACCGCAAAATAATATGATCAACTCGATATTTAACGTATAAACCACGGAACAGTGAGTATCTTAGCTAGATTGTGGTCATTGCAATATGCGAAAGTGGCACTTGGAATAAAGCACAGGTTCACAATTGTTGGACTGAGCTAGTTAGGGAGAATATACCTGCATTATTGTAACCTAATCCTCGGGCCTGGGGCATTTGCAGAGCCTTGGGCACGAATTCTTTCAGTCCTCCTCTTATTTGGAGACCAATTGGCTGTATGCTGCTTCGTGCTCGCAGGGCTTCAACTGTAACGGAGGGAAGACATCGAGGACAGCAGTAAACGCAGACAAAGCATCAGAAAGCGATACGAGCGAGGGTGACCAAAGCCCCCGATGTCCTCTGTGTCGGTGTCATCTCAGACCCAGGTAAGGACGCGCTTTCGCTTTTTCTCCACTTTGATTGTCAACGCCAGGAATGTCTTAAAGGAACAGTCACACAAAGGTCACCGTCGGGGTAGATTTTCATACAAAGTTTGTAGAAATGTACACATATACGTACCACTGCTCATTTGCACGTTTGTTCGTTGTTGCCTTATTTGCAGACTACTCAAAAACTCAAATGAGCCGCATGTTTTCTTGACAGGATTTGAATAAATATACACTGAATTCACTCATGTTTAAAACGTAGGCTATTTATTATTAATAGCCTACATTTGACGACTTTTTAATAAATCTTAACTGAATCTTTTTCTGAGTTATAGCCTACTTAACGGTTGTGTAAGCATGGTGTGTTGTTGTACAATTTGTGGAAGTTGATTAGACCTGTTATGCAAAGAACTGGATGAATATATATATATTTTTTTAATTCTTGCATGTCCTTGTTTTGTGATCATGTGAAATGCAGACAACACCCCGTTCCATGCTCAGCTAGCCCGGGGCACAGGGTTGGCCCCAGGGCCTAGATGAAGTTCGCCTCCTGCTCACCTTTCATGCTTCATGCTTTCATGCTTCGAAGAACTGCTTAATAATTGAGAGACTTTGTGTGAGATGAGCATGCTCACTAAACCGGCCCTTGCCCAATGGTTGCCCCCTGGTTATAACCCTTCTGTTTCACTAGTGTGTCCATCCTCGTCAATGCAGCAACCCAATAAATGTTTATTTGCAGAAATGAGTTCAGCTTTGTCCATCTAATCTTGGCAATATTGTTCAACTCAATAACTCTCTTAAAATAAAAGGCATCAGATATTATATAAGGCAACTAATAATGAATTGGAATTCCAACTGCAAAACAAACCAAATGTAACCCTATGCCTTCTGTTTCTGCAGGACTTCACTAAGCCAGCACAGAGCACTACAGCATAGCTGTAGCATAAAGTTTTCTTCCCATTTCTTGATGTAGACATTGTTTTAGCAGTGTGAAGGGATTTAGATCTTGACTAGAAACACTTCACTCAGTTTTCTCACCTCAACATCATCAGTTCCAGATTAATTTTTCCATTTGGTTGCAGTGTTTGATGTACCCAATACAATGGAAGCCAACGGAGCAAGAACAACAACGTCTTTACAGACAGGATGTTGGAATGAAGTGCGTTAGTGATATAATTGTAGTTACTAACCCTCCAATAAGCCAAACTGGGAGCTCTATCCACCATGAGAATCCATTACTATGTTCATATTGTTGCTACTTCCAGGAGGGACGGAGTATGTCCAGGATGTCTCTGAGCCGGTCTCCATTGTCTCCCATGACAGCCCAGGGCATTCCCTCCCCTGCTCAGCTCACCAAGGTCAATGCCCCTGTCCACATAGATGTAGGAGGCCACATGTATACCAGCAGCTTAGCCACACTCACCAAGTACCCTGAGTCTAGGTAAGCACTGTCAGGATCTCACTCCCACCATACACATGACTAGTGCTTGAAAATGTATGCCCTCATATGGCCCTGGTGTGAATGATGACCGATCAGATGAAAACCTAATACACCTAAATGTAACCTCTCAGGTTTATAGACATGAACCAGAATACGTTTACTTACTAAAAAAAGTGAAAATTGCTCCACCAAATAACAGGCATAAATATATACTGTCATGAACCAGAGAGAACAACTAACTTACCACAAAAACTCTACATTTAAAAGATGAAAATTATTTTCTAAAAAGGCAACTATAAGGATTATAGGAGCACCTCAAGGCACCTGCGAAAGATGGTGACCTCTGGTGTTGCTTACAGAATATATATAACATATATAGAGAAGTTAGGCAAATAAGACTGACAGAGAATGCTGGGAAAAGAGTGAAAATGAGAAATAAGAAGGGAGTTGCTATTTTGTCCAGATGAATTTACCTATGGACATAACAAAATAGACTCTTGATGAGTTCTTTCTACAGTATTATAAAATTAAATTAAACTAATCAAATTAAACTAAACTAATAAATATTAGTGAAGAATACTAGAAATAAAAGACTAGCAATTCATTGGCAATAATGCTACTGCATATTAACAAATGTATCAAATACACTTATATTCGAATCTAAGATTGAATCAATTAAACAATCATATTCATTTATGTTTCCATTAGTTATTCCCATTAGTGGGACAAACATCTAATCTCATCTAATCTAATACAGTCTCAATTGGTACGATTACCATGGCATTGCTGTGCTATATTATGGCCTACTTTAGACATCATAAGATCACCAACAGCACATTGTGACAAAGTTGGCTATACAACGGAGGCATAAAGTAAAAGGTTTTAATTTAACAAACTATACAGGGACAAAGTATACTCGACACATTAGCCTTAGCTGTTGCAAACAATAACCCGCAAGGGGTAAACACAAAAGCACAGTATATAAAGTAGGGGAACAATCAAAGAACAAGGAACAGGTGTGGGAGGCCCTGATTGCCACCTGTCGCAGATCGGCTATCAGTACTCCGGGGACGGCGCGCGAGAGCTCGCCAGACCGGAAGGCGCAGCCACGCGCGGGACGCCAGCGTGACACACATGTCCTTGGTTTCTCAACAACCTGCTTAATTGTTGCACATGGTTGCTGCCCTTAATCAGATTGTAGTGTGTTATCTTATAATTATTATTTTCTCTGTGTCATTGCAGGATCGGTCGTCTCTTCAATGGGACAGAGCCCATAGTGCTGGACAGCTTAAAGCAACACTACTTTGTCGACAGGGATGGAGACATATTCCGCTATGTCCTCAGCTTCCTGCGCACCTGCAAACTACTGCTCCCAGAGGACTTTAAGGTACTTAACATATACACAACTCATCTTTCTTTACAATGGTGTCCTGGTTAAGTTTAGTCACATAACTGCTGACTGGTAGGACAATATATAGATAGATATTTAGATCAAATTAGCTACATTCAACGTCCTCGTTAAAACTACATTGCGTATAGTTCACAGTAGTATAATGATAATTAACTTGTGTTAGTAGCGTAATGTTGTAGCAACCTCCACCTCTGGTTCTTGATAATTAAACTGGTAGGCCAGGGGGGGAAACATTGGGTATGTGCATGTCCATTCAAGTGTGAGTTTAGATAAAAAGAGTTGCTTGTCAACCAATGGAGTTCATGATGAATGTAGACAAATCTCTATATCTACTGAGGTATTATGCATGTACACTGTATATATGGAAATACCTTGCCCAAAATGAGAGGAGGCAAAATGCGGTATGAGGCAAAGGTACACGTACACCCCTCGGTTGTGTAATAGAATACACAATCGAGGGGTTCACTAGTATCTAATTTAGCATTTTGAATCCTCTCATTTTGGGCAGAATTATTTATATCACTGACCTAGTGGTTTATTTTTTTAATCCTAACAGCGGGGGAGGAGCTGTCTGTGCTTCAACCCAAAACACATTTGTAACGCTGATGACAAATGACAAATGCTTTTAGTGAATTTAGTGCATATTCTCCTGTGATCAGACTAATTAGACATATTATTTCACCATGTTCGTGGTGTATAAAGCTCTGGCCCTCATGGCACACATCATTCTGGTGATGAATCGGGGTTGAGGGGTTATGTGTTTTCCTAAATTAATGTGTGAGGAGTGTGTGTGTTCAAGGCAACCAATGTCTCCAATTGGGTGGGTGAGTGAGTATGCGTGCATGTTAATGCACATGTAGCTTCTCTCTCATCTTCCTCGCTGTGCCTTTGCTCAGGATGACTAAAACAGCCCGCAGCCACAAGCCGTTTTTATAAAACACATCTATCCCTCGCTATCCCTCGCTTGGAGCCAACAAAGGGAGAGGAGCTAAGGAGCTTTGATACAGCGCAGGAGCCCAGGGCTGTGTGTACACTCTCGTCAATATGTAGTAGCAAGTGGACTGGAAAAAAAAGAAATGCATGTTATTTCTTTCACATGCATGTTATTTCTTTCACATGCAGTAATAATGAATAGGTGTGTCTACAGTTTGTGATTGTGTTTGAGCCATGTTGGATTGCAGAGGTCTTAAGGGTCTTACACACATTTTGCTTATGGATATGAATATGTGCAGGGATAGATTAGATTAGATATCAAACAATGGAAAACAGAGTTGTTGTTAAATGCTTCCCAGCAGCTCAAAATCAAATGCTATAGTTGGTAAACAGAGGACATTTAATTACATTGACACATTTGATAATGCATGATGCTTTATTCCAGTCTAGTTATTCATATGGTGGTTTGAAATCTATTATTTCCTCACCATCTACATTATTCTTCTTACTCCGTGTTGTTGCATTATATGTCGATGGTGCAACCAAACCATAGCCAAGGGGCCTCATTTATAAAATGTACATGCATACAGATTTGATCTTAGAACATGTGTACTTCAAACCCACGGCAAAGTTCGGATTTTAAAAAACGATCTTTGACGTGGAAAAGTACTTTGCGCCACGTCAGGTTTCAACTACACATACTCACATTTCCTTGTGGCAATAATGAAGTACTGCAGGAATTTGGGAGGTTAAGACAGGGGCGCAGTGGGGGACGGGGGACGGTGGGGATATTCCCCCCCCCCCACTTTCGTAAAGAACTAAAGCGTTTTGAAA
>JAODUH010000976.1:0-13188 GCA_027564835.1 Typhlichthys subterraneus
AAACTTGGACACAGTGTCTCCTCCTACTTCAACTCCATAAACGAACACGCTGGAACTGGGTGAGAAGGCACCACCCAAATTCCAACAATTGCTAAAAGTCCCAATCAACGATAGAGCACTCTCTAATATTTGTCATACTACTCTGTTTTCCAACAGTTAGAGAGATATAGCTTTTTAAGCTCTGGGCCAATCAGACACTTCAGCTGACTCCGGCCTCCTATCCATCCTCATCCTTCTTAACATGACTGCAGCCTTCGACACCATCTCCCACCCACTCCTACTGGACTGTCTGGCTGGCATTGGTGTTGCAGGAGTCGCACTATCATGGTTCTCCTCTTATCTCTCAGACCAGCTGAATTCTCACAGATCAAGGTGTGCCCCAATCTCCCTCATCAGCTGCCTTCACAACATTCAGAGCTGGATGACTCTAAAGGCCCTCAAGCTCAACAACAGCAAGACAGAGGTCCTGCTCATTGGCTCAAAATCCATTCTCCCCACACAAGACAACTCCAGCCTTAACATTGCTAGTCTTCCCATTCCACTGCCAACAACTGTGAAAAGTCTTGGTGTCACTTTTGATTACTACCTTTCATTCGAATCCCACATCAAAACTATTACCCGGGCATCCTTCTTACACCTCCACAACATATCTAGACTCCGTCCCTCACTCTCATGCTCAAGCACCGAAACCCTCATCCATGCCTTTGTCACTTCACATCTGGATTACTGCAACTCTCTTCTCTCTGGCATCTCGACCAAACTCATCAATAGACTCCACTTAATACAGAACTCTGCTGCCAGGATCCTCACGGACACAAAGTCAACAGATCACATCATTCCTATTCGGATTCAGCTACATTGGCTTTCTGTATTTTTTATTTTTTTTGGAAGGGGGCATGACTCAGCCGTTCCCCACCCGGCTCCTACGTCATTGGTTGGCAGTGTTTTACCTTCACGAGGACAGAAGATTTGCGGTCCAACTCGCCGGAGGCAGGGCTCACAGTGAACTCCACGGGCCGCAGAGCAGGGTCTCCGCTGCCTTGCCATTGATCCGGGTGCATGAGGGGCAGCTCAGGCAGCTGTCTGTCACAGGCCACACTGGCAGGACCCTGCCCGTCCCCAAGCACACGCAAGGTGTAGGTCATTTCAATAATAGATGTATTCTCCAGTTCACATGTTACTGTGTGAGGAAAACCTGGAGAGGGGGAGAGAAAGAGGGAGAGAGTGTGAGAGAGAGAGAGAGAGAGTGTGAGAGAGAGATTTTCTCAGAAAATGGTGTACTTCAGGCCTGCATGTGTGGATATTTGTCTTATGTTATTCCGGTTCACTATACATATTGACATTATATCTAATATACAGTAAATGGACACTCACCAAATGCCACATCTCCAAAGTTAAGTTGTGAAACACTAAAGTGACAAGTAGGACCAATTACGCGACCCCTAAAAATAATCAAACAAAAAGAACAGTCAGTTGAATGCTATAATACTACAGCCAATACAATACATCAATTTACTCACTGTAAACCAACGTTTACAGCGGTTCAGCTAATATCAGAATGTATTCATAATAAAACATCCAGAATATCACAATATCAAAAGAATAAAATGTAAACAAAGATGCAGATTGTAATTCACCTGACAGGGAAGACGAGCGGATGGGGCTGTCCGCTAACAGTAACAAGCAGTTCCTCAGAGATGTTTCCCACAGTGTAAGATTTAAATGAGATTTCGATGTCCTGAGTTTCTCCAATGGCAATGTCGCCGTGGTCAGGGTCGACGGACCAACAGCGTTCATTGGTTGTGTATGGTACGGACCACGCGAAGTGTGCGTCGAGATGTCCTATGTTGGAAAGCTTTACCTGGACAAGTATAGCAAATATTTAGTGCTGAGAGCCGACGTAGATGTTTCTATGTTGTGTAAACACTGCAATTACAGAAACCAGCAAAATAATCAGGGGTGCGAACAAGGTGGCAAAGACACACACCTTCTAAGGGAAAGGGTCTGGGGGCTTTTCCCAGGAACGTTTTTTAAGAATTTCAGCTTTATAATGTGGATTTTAGCATCAAAATATACGGAGTACCTAGGCCTATGGGCACAATAATCAAAACAACAGTCAAGAGAGTTGTCACGGCCAGAGTGGGCGTGGCAGAAACCAGACGCAGGTTGGAGTTGTAACAATAAGGATTTTTAATTAAAAAAACGAAGCAAACACTCACCATTACAGCAAACAATAACCGACAGAAACAGGGAGAAACAGAGGGCTATATATACTCTACCTAATTAGGGGAATGGGCACCAGGTGTGCGTAATGACAAGACAGAGTGAAGGGAAACCCCAGGAAGCATGGCAGGGCCATTAAACCCTGACCCCTGAGAGTGCAGAACCAGAGTCAAAAAAGCATTAAAACAATATAATAACGTTCAAATATAATAATTAGCAAATGGGCACAACTTTTAAATTGGGGGGGGGTCACATTGGCTATTATCTATTCATTTTTGCATTAGGCTGCCGCAACTCTATATTAACTTCAGCTTAAAATCAAACACATATCTGGCTGTTGTGCAAACATAATACACATATATAATGACGTGCCTAGCTGGCTGTCTTCTCGTCTTCTCAGCACTTGTGTGTGTTGAACAAACGTTTGTTACGTTCAGTCAAATTTCTTCTGAAAACCTTTGAAATGTGCATGTGTTTAATGGGCGTGGCAAGTTGTGCTCAGTGGCATTTACTGTAGGCTATGGGCCTATGTAGCTACACAGCAGCAAAGCACAAACGATCACTTTGTTACCATGACATAGTTGTGCAACCCACACTATCTTCCATGTTGTGTAGACCTACGTGTGTTTTGTAGCCGGGTGTTCTGTCCACCACTGCCATATACATTTGAACATAACCAGGGTCCGAAATGAAGCATCGCCAAATGCCAAAAGCGGGTAGATTTTCCGCTTGGCAAGTCAATTCCAGACTATCTGCCCAACTGTTGGGTAAATGTTTGGATTAGAATAACCATGTAATGAATCTCGATGGCTGAATATCTCTATAACACTGTTGTCTCTGTTGACTTTGACACACATGTATTACATTTTCCGTGAAGAAAACCCCTACTCTATATCATGGCAATATTGTAAAGGATTCAGGCAACCTTTTAAAGTGAAACTCGAGGACAAAGCATTAATTAATAATGACATAATAATGTAATTTGAGTAATGGTGGTATGGAGATAACAGCGTTGAACAAGGTGTGGTGATGAGTTGTTATCCCAATGAAATACTGAAATGTAATGAACACAGTAGGCATAGACTACTGTATGTGACAAAAAAACGACTTCACAACGTCTCTCTCTCTCTCAGACTACATTGTACTCATGTACACTGCACTTGCCAATCACAGAAGCCATGAACATTTCTGAGAGGGTGCTCACACCATTTGGATTTATTTTTTGACAAATCAGAAGGCATGGTTTTCATTTCATTCCCAGTAACTGTCCTCACACAACCAGTGCCTCACCTCCACTCCCAATTTCAAAAACTCATTGAAACTACACAAATCACACAAACTACCAATTTTTAATTCAAAATGGCGAATTTCACCGAAAGATGACGATGTGGCGGTGATGTTTGCACCCCTGAACAATGTAATAATAGATCAAACTTCTGCAGATTAAATCACAAATCTCTTACCATTATAAGGTAGGTTATTTTGTAGGTTACATCGCCCATTTCGTAGTCGGTGTACTGAAGCTCGAGTAAGGGTCCTAGACCCTGACCCATGAGTTTTAGAGGTAGCCGTGCAGCACACCCTTCATACACACACACGCAAACACATACATAGAAATATGCATTTCATTGTCTTGCTAGTGAAGTTATTTGTGTGTAAAATATCAGTGTCTCCTAACCGGTTATATCCAAGTACATGGTGTGATCATACAACTTGGCCTCCTTCGGTTTGAAGAAAATGAAGAACTCCATTGGCCTGCCTATTGAATATTCCTGTAGACACAAGAAAAAACAAACAATCTATTCTCAGGGCTTTAAGCAAGCAGGTAAAATGTCTGTGCCAGAAATATGTTCTGGGGTTATGAGAAACATTGCATGAAGGGAGATTCACAAAATGTTGAAAATAATAAATATAGTGTATTGTACACTGATACAGATAACAAACCCTACGTTGTGCAAACCAAAGAAAGAATCCATAACGTAAAATAATAAACTTTTCGTGAATTTCACCAAATATCTCCTCGCATTTCACTAGTTTACCATTCTGTGTGTGTTGAAAAAATAATCAGATACTTCCACATTACTGCAACAACGATATGAAAACATAATTTAGAGCATATTCATTGCAGTGCATTTTCAAAGTAATCTGGTTACCATTATTGACACTAGCCTAACTGAGCCAATCTATCCGTAGAGCCCATACAATGCACCCTACTTTTACACTTCCACACATACACAATGCAGCATACTGTTGTCAAACTCAAAAATGCTCCAAATGATTGCAACGACGAAATGATAACATAACTAAGAGCATATTCATTGCAGTGCATTTTCAAATTAATCTGGTCACGTCCATTGTTGACACTAGTTCCGGTCTATCTGCAGATTATGGTTTGTTTTATACGATATTGACATGGCAGGAGACAGAAATATCAATATCAGCTTCACGTTGATTCTCAAATTGTTTTCACCAGTGGTTAGTTGCTATATAGCCTAGTTAGACAGTGCCCGCATGTCCAAGGGAATGTCCGGTTATCATATGTGACATTTAAAAATAGGAAGAATATAGACTTTATCTTAGATCAAGTGTCTAATCTGAATTCCGGCACAATGCCAGGAAACGTTAAGCCCTGTATTCTACTCTAAAGCCCATTCACACATGCTGTATATTCCTGCATTTTACGGGGATGCATGCATGGGGTCATGTGTGAACAGAAACAGGGGTCGATGAACCTGTATATCCGCTCCTTCAATTTGCCACCTCACGACCTAGTAACATTACAGGCAAAATGTGAACTAAAGCAGAACCAATGCAGAGAGAATAGTAGCATATGAATCTTGCCTCTGGCTCAATTGAAAAGCAGCTTGCTGTCCTCTCCATGTCGTAGCGGCCACTTTCCCTAAGTAAAGAGGAAAAAAAGAATTGGCACTGTGCATTAACGTACAATATGGATTATTTGTTGGTAACATTTGTGGTAATAAAAGCAAAAGAATAGTGCTGACGGTCCGTAGCCGGGGTTCAGCACCGGACAGCTCCATTGTATCGTCTCCGGTCACCTGATTAGTCTCTGTATGTATAAGAGAATTTCCTCCCCGTCAACAATTGCCAGTTCGTTTTATTGTATTCGATGCACGTACCAGCGATCGTTGATCCGCCGTTCACCTCAACGCTACAGACCCGCCTTCCACTCAACCCACCCTGCAGTCTCACAATATGGTGTGTGTGTGTGTGTGTGTGTGTTGGTACCTTGATGCAGTTTCTTCCTGCTCTGAGGCCCAGTGGGTCCAGCGAAAAGACAGGGTTTCAGGAGGGCTTTTGGTAAACAGGCCAACTAAAGATGTGCTGCACTTAGACACAAATGTGTCTTTCATGGTGACACACCTATACCTCCATCCGATGTCTATGTCCTTACACACACCATGCACGTTCATGTACACATCTTCACCTGACAAAACCACAAGAGTACATATTCATTGGATCATCACCTGGAGCGCCGCATATTGTAGGTCACAATACATGCGGGTTCTAAACAAACTCTGCTTAACTACTTTTTAGACACTTTCTAGCCATTTAAAAGGTGTTTCTCTCACCAGTATGGTAATGCAGCCGCAAGTCTTGACTGTAGTTTCCAGTGGTCTTAGGGCTGAACTTCACAATCACTGACATACTATCACCCACACCAAGAAATGCCGATAGGGGTGTGACACTGAAGGGACTGCAGCAAAATAGATTAAAGGTATAGTCACCTATTGCAAGCTAAATGTAAGCGAATACACGTTTTGTCAAATTCAACACATATCTAGTCGCATTTCGCTATCTTACCCTTCTCAGTGTGTGTTGAAAAATTATCTGATACTTCTACACAGCCCTGTAGTGATATAGTGCGTAATGGGAGAACCCGACCCGCAAAAATATGCATTCATCAACCACCCAAACCGACCCGCAAACCGCCAACTTGAGCCTGTATAGCAATGGCGATAGAGATACCAATTTGGAATTGAATGCACTAGTAGCTAAATTGTCAATTGAAAGATTAACCAATCTTATTGTTATGTTATATTATGTTATGTTATGAGGGAGCATATTAGATACTATACGGGTGGTGGGCAGTTAAAAACATACAAACATACAAAAGTCACGTTACTATTAAGTCTATAAGAGGTACTAAACGTCATAATACATTTGGGACATTACAGGCACATTCATAAAGTTTCTGTAAAGTCATATATAGGTCTCAAATATCAGTCACAATGCAGACCTTTTGGGAACATGCACAACGTCCTTCTGAAGTCCTTGAAGGTTGTGAACATAATGTAATTTTATAGATGTCCAGAGAACATTTCCAAACGTCTCTAAGTGGTGGTGAATGTCATAATATGTTTGGGATTTTATAGGCACTTACTACCGGTTAAAGCTGGCCTATTTACCAGAGGTTTTCAGCTTGATAATCAAATAGTTTTTATACGATAATAACGTTAACTTCATAATCAAAAGCATTTTTAAAGACCTGTCAAAATCAGATTTAAGACATGTTAAGGCCTAAAATTCAGATTATTGTATTTTACACTTTTTAAGGACCCCAGAAAACCCTGTAATCACTTGCATGTAAAAGTAGGCCATATAGAATTGTGTAACATTGTGTTACAATACAGCATTAATAAACAATATCAAACAAATGCCACAACATTAAAGACATCTGTACTCACCTCTCGGTATGTAGCTGAAAAGTGGCTGGAGCTTTGCCGGTATTTCTAACCCACATGAACGTCTCTTTGGTGGCTTTTACCAGGCAATCAGGTAGCTTGACCTCATCTCTGAATGTTAAGATTGCCCGTGGTCCAATGGCACGGACTGTGACTATAAACTTTTCCCTTTCAGTTACGCACACCAAGGACTGGTTGTAGTCCTAACATATATACAGATGCATTTATGAAGCACACATGGCACATGAATGCATTACATACTAAATAAAAACAAAAGCAGAAAATAATGCCTTTTAAAACTACAGTAAGTCAGTTGTCGATTAATGCGAAATCACTGTGAACTATTTTTTTTTGTTGCTTAAATAAACACAGCAAAGTATAACACTCTCCATTTCTATTCAAGTCATACATTGGATGGTGGTGTTGCTTTATATTGTCTCTACCTTGAACTCTGTGGGTCTGAAGAAGATGGTAAATTTGGCATGTAGGCCCGGAACTACCTTGACAAACATATTCTGTGGTCCATCCACTCTGAAATAATCCGACTGGCTCATCTCCACCTTCACAGTGCGAGGTGTCTACAAATGTAATTTCCACGCACATTACACATCAACAAACGTTGACAATCTTTACTTAGATGTTTTGTAATGAAGAAAAGATACTAGTAGTTATTTGTTGAGTCTTGGTAAGGAGGTGGAATATGCTTTGTTTTCACACAACACAGGGATTCACACACACACACATAGATAAACGTTTGTACCACGTCAATGTTGCAGAGCTGCAGAGGAAGTTGGTATGTCTGACCAGGAGAAAAGTTCTGGAAGATGAGCTCATTTGGTGTGGGCTGGAACAATGCCCGGCCAACAGGTACATTATACACCTGACATAAAACACACACACACACACACACACACTGTACAATACATTCCAACATATGAAATATAGGCTGGTGCAAATTACAAAAATCTGTACCGTATACTGTTATAAAACTGCCTTACGCCACTTATTTGATCAATGTTATACTTTACAGACATTCCTGAATATCAAACCAACTTGGAAAACAAGTGTTTTATGTCTGTTATGGAGTTTAGAAACCTAGACGACAATGTACAGTAGTTAGTTTGTGATGTTTACTCTGTGAGGTGAGGTATCAATGTCTAGATGCTCTAGGATTTGAGGTGGGTATACATCCTTCATTATGTTTTCCATGCGCTCTTCTGTAGTCTGTAATATCTCTTCTTCATAAATAGAAGGCGTCATCTACAATAAGCCACACAAAGTAGCAGCACAATTAGCACAATCTGAAGTATACACAAACAAGGCATATTAGAATGTGAGCTATTACACATTAAATTGTCAATAGTTGTACAAGCTGTACACTGGATTTAATCAGATGAATCTCATTGTGCTTTTAACCATCTAAATGCACTAAACTGAAAACCCATGCAGAACATTTTGAGATATTAGCAGAAGCTACAGCAGCTGAAGTTGTGACGTGATGGCATCATGCTCACCCTTCTTGGAGGGCCCTTCTGCAAAACAATGGAGGATGCCCTGTTCATGTTTTTCTGACTTTCCATTTTAAATCAGAATTAGTAATCTGTTAAAAAAAAAGTACAAATATAAACACTTTCTTAAAAACGGCTTTCCATACCCGGTACCGGAGCACTCCAATTTTCTCTCAGCTCTTATCTCCCAATTAACAATCACCGAACCAGCCGTACTGTACCGTACTTAGGGTACCGTAGTGTCCTATACTTTACCTGCGAACTCTGCGAACCCTTATGGAACAGCAAACGTTTAATTCAAATCATAAAATTTTACAATTTGACTTAATCTGCAATATCTCTTTTCTAGCGCATTTTAATTTACCATATATTACCCACCGTATATTGAAACTTACCATAATCGTTACAAGGGCAGAGGTTTTTTAAATGTCTGTTTAACCTGGTTGTCGTGTCAACGAGTCAACCTATGGAACGACATTCAAGTCAATATTAAATAAATATCCACATGAAATAAATAAATCAGACAACAAAAGCATCTAAATAAAACATGGAATAAATAAATGTATTTAATTTAAAAATTACGTTTTATAAATCACTACTTTTCTGGGGATGACCAAACAGGAAAACCGTGTAATTTCTTCCGCTCGCTTCCGTAATCGGAGAATGTGGCACGGTAACATTACATTCGTTTACCATAACTAAACTTAAACTGACATCGTAACATTCACTTTTGGGTAATGAGATAACATTAGTGATAGCGAAGTGAAGCTTTGCTGAACCAATAGAGCTTTAACCACAATTGTGTCAAAAATGAGTTAATCGAAGCTTTTCAAACAGTGCTCGATGAGGAGCTGCTGGTGAAAGTCTGGGAAGGAACATTTTGTTGTACGGCATTTCACAACCGACACAATCACCTTGAAGCAAAGATTTAGGAATGGACATACCGGTAGCATACATGAATTACCTAATACATTAATAACAATGTTATTTTGCATAATACAGTGAAAATAAAAAGTCTACACTCCCCTGTTAAAATGCCAGGTTTTTGTGATGTAAAAGAATGATATGACAAAGATAAAAGAGATCAGAATATATTCCACCTTTAATGTGACCTATAATGTGAACAATTCAATTGAAAAATAATCTGAAATCTTCGAGGGGGGAAAATGGAAAATATAAACCTTACAACCACCAGCTTGTCCACACTGGAGAGAATCCTTACTACTGTTAATAGTGTGGGAAGAGATTCAGTGAGTTGTCAAACCTTGAGAGAAGCATTTCCTCTGCTAGCAGTGTTGGAAAAGCTTCAGTCTTTTAGGTAATTTAGACATTTTTTGTTACATTTATAAAATGCATGCTTGCAAAACCGAAATGAAAATGCTGTGAATTTGCTAGTTATGCTTGATGTGTTTTTGAAAAAAGTTCTGCTACACAGTTAAGTGCACCCTAGCAGTCTGCTGTCAAGAATATTCCTATATTTAATAGGAAATAATTATTCCACACATGCAGATTGTAGTATTCTGTGCTGATATGTATTGCAGATCTCTTCGCTGTTCATGCTGGTTTCACCATACACAGACTCAGACATCCAACAGACATTTTACAGTAGCTGGCATTTGGAGGTCTTGTCAACATAATAGCCTCATTCAGGGAGAAAAAGGCATTTGTTAAATCTAGGCAGCCCAATACATAAAAAACAGTGGGTCATGCCAAATTAAGACAAATCTGATAACCTTGTTAATTAAAAACACTAAATTATAATCAACCAATTTGTTAAGCAACATCAGTGTGCCACGTGTAACTAACTATTCCAGGCTGACAAAAAGCTAATTCTGCTATTGTCACCACTAAACATACTCATCTCAAGACTGACGCATAAATGAGCATGTCAAATGTGAACACAATTACACAAACAAGCCTGTCTGTTAGTGCTTTCATTTAGCTCATATTCAATAGTGTTAGTTTATCCTTCCTATCTTGCCTTTGCATTAAGTCAGAGCATACAGTAAATCGTACAGGTATTAAAACAAACAAGCATGTAAATATATGTGTAAAAAATGTAACTAGCTCGTGCAAAACAACACATTTCATCACACAGCAATTTATAAGTCTGACATGATAGGAAAGTCCTCATAATCCACTGTCCCATTAAACACACACTGAGGGCTCCAAGGCCCTTAACTCTGCCCGCTGTGTCTCTCGTCTGAAACACTGTAGAAAACTTAATCTGTGTCACTGCAGATTAGTCCTAATACTAACATCCAGTGTCTGCCAGGAAACGAGGCAGGTCTCCCTGTCTTTATGAGAACGTTATGCATGGACCACAGAGGTCACATCGCTACCTGGAGGAGTCTTGGAGGAGTCTCTTGAACCAGCGGCCTACAGCCACATCTACTCTCATCACCAGACCAACACCGATCAGCAGAAATATGTTGCTCACCAGGAACCCAGAGGCCTCAAACATTAACCTGGAAGACAAAAGGGGACCAATCATGTCAGGTGAGATCTTTGGAGGACAGGTTTCTATTGGAAATTGTAGTGTAGTTTTTTGTGTGTTTATTTATCCTTTGCTATGGTTGATGCCAAGTCCCTATTTGACCACAGGTCTATAAATACAAATAGTCTTCTCGTTATCATACATTTATTTACACTTTTCCTAAATTACTTGATTTGCACAGCATCCATGAAATACCTCAGTGCGGAAAGAAATCCATACCGTTATTTACTGTGCAATAACCCAGCTAATGTTGGTGCAAATCAGCATAATTGATTAATTAGTAAATGCAGGGGAATATGTGGAAATATAGCAACATTTCATAGAGATGAAAATATTAATTATGATGAGAAATTAGGGTGAAAGATATATCAGTTTGAAACAGCATACATAGCATTTGAGCATGTTCAACACAATCACGGCAGTATTTCTATAATGTCGAAAGCCTCGTCAGTGAGTGAAAAATCTACTGGTCACTTACTATGGTGCAAAAACCTTCCACTTTGGTATACATAAGTTTTACCTGAACTACAGTAATGAAATGAAAAACTATACCGTAAACAGTTGACGGTAAAAAAAAAACATTTACGTTATTAACACATGCCTTTTTTCAGTAGCCTTAGTGAGCCCTAAACCTTCTTTCATTCCTGATGCAATTCACAGAAGATCGTAGTTTTGTTTTAAGGAAACGAAAGTCCTTAAATCGTATAACTATATAAATAAAACACACAGGCATATGATGAAAAAATGCAGGCACGAATGCAACCTGCCTTTCTTCTTTGCGTGTTTTATTTAAATGGCGAACCATTCGGGGCATTATCGCCACCATCTGAACAGGAGTATGCATATAATCAGTAGAATATCTACTGTACATTAGGTCTACATAACAAACAAGCTAACAAATTAACTATGAACAAATGTAATAAGTAAGTATTACTCAATAATGTCAAGTTATTTATAGAGAACATAGTCAATTTTTGCGACCTGAATTGTTAAATGATAGCTTTATGTAAAAGGGAAAAAAAGAACAGTAAGCACCGTAGACAACCGTAAGCAATTGATGGAAGTTGAGGCACGACGCCGTGCCGTGCTCATGCTGTCAGCTCACACCCCCTACCAATGATCATATGACCATGTGGGTATAAGTCAGGTCTACTTCCTCAAGTGTCCAATCTGTTGCAGTTTTTTGTCCGTCTATTCCCTTGTCCCTCTTTCTGTTTGGAAAGTATCTTCTTTCTGGAGAAAACGAAACCTTTCTTCTCGCATTTTAGTGGTGCTCATCGGATTAGTACAATAACCTAATGGCAAGTTTACCACATAGAGCTGGCTCGAAAAAACAGCAGGGAAGTTTACTCGTTATCAAAAGGGTATTTTTGCTCTTTGCACTGCTCAGCTGTAATATCATAAGTATACAATGTAAACCTAGCAATATCATTCTTATTCTCGCCGACGACCAAGATGTACAAATTGGGGGAATGGTAAGTATTCACCTCATCATACGCATATAAACTTTATTATTTGACTATTGTTGGTGATATTTTGGAGTGGTAGGCTACTTTTCCAAAAAAGGAAGTGCCTTTATCTGCTGACAGTCCCATGTCGCTACACACACACACACACACACACAGAATGTATAATGCAAATACATGTAATAGTTACATGTTCTGCAGAGACTTTCGCTATAAACACACAAAACCCACTTGAAGTGCCTTATTAAATATATTAAAAATATACATAGATGTTCCATTTATACCTCTCTGTATTGTACAGACCCCTATGAAGAAAACAAAGGCCTTGATTGGAGATGCTGGAGCAACATTCTCAAATGCTGTAAGCACGTTTTAATAGCCTCAGACGATTAACATTGTATACTTTCAGATGTTGATGGCACCAGTTTTTCCGTCTCAATGCAGTCTATAATGATAATGACAATGTTCCTCCATTTGTCCATGTCCGTCAAGTACACAGCCACACCGTTGTGCTGCCCCAGTCGGAGTAGCATATTGACTGGACGGTATCCTCACAACCATGAAGTCAGGAACAACTCTCTGTCAGGCAACTGCTCCAGTCTTCTGTGGCAGAAGGGCCCAGAGGCAGAGGCTTTTCCTGTTTACCTAAGCAAACAGAAATACCAGACCTTCTTTGCTGGGAAGTATCTCAACCAGGTTTTGGCATACATTTTCTTAACACCTATCAGGGGGGGGGGGGGGGGGGGGGGGGGGGGGGGGGGGGGGGGGGGGGGGGGGGGGGGGGGGGGGGG
>JAODUH010000977.1:0-13188 GCA_027564835.1 Typhlichthys subterraneus
ACCAACCCCCCCCCCCCCCCCCCCAACCCCCCCCCCCCCCCCCCCTTCCCTTCCACACACAGCTGGTTGCATATAACTCTGAGTTGGCCAGTGAAATAGAGAACTACAAACAGCCTATCAAGCTGTTTATTAACCATGCACTGCATGTGTTACTGCACTGCATTACAAGGGCATTTCCCATCCTGGCCAAATCTCATTATGGTGTCTTAATCAAGGCTTGAAGCTGGCATGGTGTTCACATCAGGCCTGGCTGTCAACGAGCGCCCGTCACTCTCCTTCGACGCGTCAGTGATCTGATAAAACTGAAAAGAGGCGCGGCTGTCACATAGGCTAAATTCAGGGATGATAGGAGTTAAGCTATTGGGCATTTTCACTTCCCTATCTTTCATGCCCCACTTCTCCCACCCACAAGTTATAATAGCCAATCCTTCACACCTGTGAGATGTGATAAATGACACGACCGTGAACTGCTTTCTGTATGGTGTTAAAATGGACACACCACCCATCGCATTTCTCAGAAATATCTTTTCGAGTGGGGATTGGCGCTGTCACTGTTGCTGATGAGCACATTGTGTGTAGCTGTGGCCTAGCCCATCATTGATGTGCGCTCTCGTCTCCTGCTATACCTGTTGCTCCACCTTATGGTAATTTGTCTCGGCAAGCATAGCTAAGGGCTTGTTAGTGGGCAGCATTGCACAGCACAGATTTGGGGAGAGCTAGATTTCAGCTGCATCTCTCTACCGTATGGCATCTGTCACTACTTTATAATTTGTCGTTTGACAGTGGACTTGGGCTGATTGTATTCAGATCAGGTTATTTAGTCTCCAGTCTGTGGTCTCTTTGCTTGGACTCCATACAGTTTCTTGGCAAGGTCTAACATGTATTAAAAATACTGCCCTGGCCAAGTGTAGCCTACCACCCTGCTTAACATAAGACAGATTCCATGCGTCTGTTTCATTCGGACTTTAGTCATAATTGTAGCGGGACAATATGTTTGTTACATTTCTATAAATATATAGCTTGTCCTTTTTTTGAAAATGTTGCGAATAAACAGTTTCCTGTACCATGCCATATAACTAATATTTGGTCAGATATAACTTTTAAGGAACTCGCTGAATCATTGTATTACACCAATTTCACTGTCGCTATTAGCTTTGTTTCCAGGATCATTTGATTGTGTAACTACCACAACTTAAAGCCAGCATTGTGATTGTGTGGATTAAAGATGGCGGTCTCTCAGTGATCCCATCATTCTCTTGCACTTTTCCCCGGGTGTAGGCCTAACTGATTATCGTTCCAGCAGAGCTTTAATGGGCTGAGTTCCTCTCTCTCGCTCTCTCTCATTGGATGCGCTGTCGAGGGTCTAAGCTAAGCCCTTGCAACCTACCCAGAGGTCACATACAGAGATCTAAGCCTTCAGCAGATAATGCCCCCAGACATATAGTCTGCTCATTGTGTTTATATGTGTATGTATGTTGGGTAGGCAGGCGAGCCACTAGCCAGTACCACTAGTCATGCACTTGAGGAATGCATCCCTCAATGCATAAATGCGGTTGACTATGCACTCAAAATTGTAGACCAGAATCAATGCTAGTCAGCAACAAGTGTGTGTGTGTGTGTGTGTGTGTGTGTGTGTGTGTGTGTGTGTGTTACAGCCAGCGGAGATGAGTCTTTCAGCAACTATACAGATTAAAAACACTGTACGTTCAGGTCACGGGTTAAGCTATGCAATGCTAGTCATAATAACAGAACTCACATCAGCCGGCTGTGGGCAGACATCTCTGTTTATTAGGCCGAGTATCTACATTCTGCATGTATGGATACACTGCCTGGATGTTGAATGGGCAGATAGCCCATGTAGGCTACAACGTGAACCATTGCATGGCAGATTACATGTATCTGTGTTACTGTTGGGAGTTGGATATTTTTATCAGCAGAGCAGATGGTCCTTGTTTAAAACCCTGTGTAAGCCTCAATGACTCAAGAGTGTCGGTTATCTTCTGTGCTAGAGAGCCAAGCGCCTGCAGTGCCATCAGTGTCCAGGTCACAACCCCACTGGTAGGCTCCACACTCACTGGCCAGTGGCCACTAACTGGCACTGTTGACGTCACACATGACTTGCATTACCCATTGAGGCTGATGCACGCGTTTGGGTACATTCTGTCTTTTAAACGAACATATGCAAACAGTCCAGTGGTTCATTCAAAGTCATCAAATGTGAAGTAAATAAATGGGTAATTTTGCTGTTAAATGCTCAATGAAAAGCTGACAGAAAACTTGAGATTAATTGAAGTGGTTTCAATAATTCAGTAATTGAGACTGGACTGAGTACGGTCATGGCTCTTGCATTCCTCGGTAACTGTACAGGGTTCAGTGGCTCTGAACTCTTCACAATGTTATGGAAAGTAATTAAGCCATGTTTTCACTCTTATCATTTGTGTGTGTGTGTGTTCAGGTCACCTGAGCTGGCCCTTAGCCTTGCTGTAACAATTGGTTTAGTGGTGACTATCAAGGCTCACTGAATGGTTATGTGCTCTGTAAGCAGAGATGAGTAACAGTATTTATTATGACTTTGATACAAGACCGTACAATGTAAACAAATTCCACTTGTGCTGTTACAAATCAAGCTGCGGCACTATTTACATTGCCTTTGGACACGTGTGTGTGTTTGTTTTGTGAATTTTGTCTCTTTTATGTAGGATATTAAAAAAAGAACACACACAAACACATTGTGAATTAACTATTTGTATTTGCGCCACAGTCCTATAGGCCTAGTGTGCCTTTGCCAGCCCAAACGTCTAAACATGACATGCCAGATGGATCTAGGACCTAGATCTCCATCAGTTTCGGTATATTCATATACATTACCTATCAATGACGACGCTGATTGGTTAGTTCAGTTGCTACTCTGACACAGTCACATTGTTTTCTAGGCTTTTCAGACTAATTCTCGCGGCAAGTTAAATAGAAGCTCTCAGAATCAGCACGGCATTGCGAGGCTACGAACCTCATACCCCAGTCACCAAACCAGCCGTTAGAGGCATTGTCTGGACTAGCAGCGCCTTGCAAAAGAGGCCAAGCCAGTTTGGCCACATTCTAGACATTGAGCAGCTTCTACTATAAGTTCTGAGTTGAAGGGTTTGGTTAAGTATGTTTCCACTGCTGCAGTAGGCTTGTGTTCCACACTAGTCTACTGGTGTTGGGGTCAGTATATAGTACGTATAGGTAGTGCTTAGCCTTTAGTGATGCTAGACCAGTGTGGTTGGTTGCTAAGCTACAAATGGTGTGTCCTGTAGTGAACTTTGAGTGTGTTTTTTAAAAGTGCTCAAATAACAATTTAAGGATTGCCTCTTCTTGATTGTATTGTAGGCCTAGTGCATTAATTCCCAATAGCTGAAAATCAACCTAAGATATGTAAACCAAGAGCTATTGTTCGTATAGCATTACTACTAGACAATAGCCTGTCTGTGTGTTTATCCTTGCTGCTATACAGAAAAAGCATGCTGGGCCTTTTCCAACTGTGTGTGGGATATAGTTGGTAGTTGTGCTTTATGTAGTCTAATGCAGAGGTCTTTGGGGTTCAAAAATACAAATGTCAGAAAATATACATTAATATAAATGCAGCATGTGCTATAAATACTGTATATGAATCTGTCAATTATTTGAATGGCTTAGTTAGTGACATACTTTTATACACGGCGCTATTTAGGCTGCCCTATACATTATTGTTGGCCCGGGCCGGCAACTAAATATTTGATACCATATGTGATACATACAGGGTGCGCCGTGTTTCTCTCAGCCAAGGCTTGAAAAACCTCTGGTCTAATATGTGTCATCCAATTGTCTGTAGCTGGCCCTGGCAGAGGGAACAATGTCTTAGTCCCGAGGAAGTGGTCTCTGGGCTTATCAGCTGAGGCGCTTATCTAAGTAAGGTGCATGAAACTGGGGCAGCCCACATCCGTGATGCTGATGTTCACCCACCAGCCAACATGTCTGCGGAGCCGACACCCAGTTTGACAGCCCCGTGCTTGCAGCGCGTGTATATCATATCTATGTTCTTCTGTCTACGGGCTGTCTAGACAAAGCTGTTTGAACCGTTCACCATGCTAAGCTAAGATTAGGTGTGCATAGTGGGAACCTACTGTTACGTGCTAAAGTTGAATTCTCCATCGTGACAGACCGGATACGCTGATCCCCCACAGAAAATGTCTATAGGTTTGCTCTAGCACACAGCGCTGCAGAAAGTGAGACACTTGCTCACTTAACAGATATTCATTGCGTCAGTATTTAAACTTGCCAAATTGAGCATGCGTTGCTAAAGTCTCCCCTCATTTACATTTTCCATATGTGGCTTAAGGACACTTCAATTGCTAATGCTAACCCTTTGAGGCACACAATGAATGGCCAGCCAAACACTTTGTTGATCACCCTGTGCTCTTCAACGATGAGCCATTTCCATAAAGCGGCTCAATCAATTTTTATAGGTAAATGCACTCCTTACCTTGCCAGAAAGTAAAGGGTATAAAAGGGGGCAGCCATAGTGGCAGTTGCACTGTATAGCTTGGCGACCATTTAATTATTTAACTTGTGTTGAGCTGCTGTCTATCTGCGCCAGACAGTGCCGCTTATGTGAGCTACTTGATGGCTTGCCAAGGACGCCTGGCTTTCCTTTGCTCTACAAAAGCTGTGTGGGGTTAGATTGGGGGGGTGTTTTATAAAGGAAACCTTGTTGTCTGTGGTGTAGTCTAGCATGCAAATAAAGGAACTGTTAGCTGTTAGCGCTTGTTAGCCTTTGTTTTAAGGTCAGATGTTGGGGTCATGGTGTGCTGCAGTTGCTAGTTGTTAGAGCTTGGTTTCCTGGAAGGACAATAACAGGAAACATAGGGATGTGAAACATAGAGGCTTGTGTTCTTTTCTGCATTACACTAACTGCATGCTATGATCATCTTATCGTCTATCATCTTATCATCCATGTCGGAGTGTTACTAATTGGGTTTTAATCCAATAAAGACCAGATGAGAGTAATGATCTCATCTGGGGCTATAGACCAATGAGGGTAATGATCTCATCTGGGGCTATACAGACCAATGAGAGTAAGGCTCTCATCTGGGGCTATAGACCAATGAGAGTAAGGATCTCCTCTGGGGCTATAGACACATATCTACCGGTATGTAATAGATGATGATGATGATAATACTACAAGTGCAGCAGTATAAGAAAGTGTTTCCAATAAATGTATGCTGGCATTATCCTCATTCCTTACACCCGTTTTTCTAATTGCAAGGCCACTCAAAATGTACCGCAGGGTTCAAATGTAACCTGCACTTCCTGTGTTCCAGGCCAGTCTGTCCATTTGGGGATGGGGGGGTCTTGGAGTCGTGCTGTTCCTCGTCACCTTCGGACCCTTCGCCATATTCTACCTGGCCTTCTATATCATCTGCTTCATTGGAGGGTGAGCAGCAGAACTCCTCTAGCCCAGTAGCAGTGGGGAACACACCCCCTTCCCATATCCCCCTCCAAAGAAAAACATATTGTTTGCTGCTTTACATTTTCTAAATCTAAATAATTTTTTATTTTAGTTTTCTTAATACATTTTGGGTAAGGGGTCACAGGCTAGGGGCCACTTAATTTAGGGACCATGCGTAAAAGGAACCCTTACATACATTGGAGGTGAAATATTCACTAACTTTAAGCCATTCTGAGAATACAGTATAATATTCGTTCTCAGCCGTGTTAGCTAGTGTTTTGCAGTATTGTAAAGCACCCATGTTCAACGTCTCTGTCCCAGGGGTTTTGCTGTCACCCTTCTCTATGGGAAGATCAACTCAGAGAAGCACCTGGAAAAGTGTGAGCACTCGTACCTGCCTCCCACACAAACTGGCATACTGAAGGTCAGCACGCACACAAAACACACACGCAAATAAACACATACTGGCACATGCACTAACGCTGTGACCTTGCCAGTACGCATTCATTCTCTCCTGTAGACGCTGGATGAGATGAAGCTTGAGCTGAAGCCCATAAAGATTGACAGGAGACTGACTGGCTCCAGCTTCATAGATGAGCCACTACAGCAGGTATGGATCTGTGTGTGTGTGTGTGTAGTGGTGGAGCTCCACCCGCAGCCGACAACCGATTACCGTTGATGTGTTTTGAGAAATATCACCGTGGCTCCCTATCCACACAGGAAGTGTTACTGGATTAGTCTCAACCGACATGTCCTATGCCTTGTCAGCAGTGTAGGGAAAGCTACTCAGGAATTGTAATAAGTTACTCATTACTCTTTCAAAAAGTAATAATATTACTTTACTTATTACAGAGTATTAAAAGTAATTAGTTACATTACTAGTTACATTACTATTTACTAGTTACATTACTATATTACTTTCACAATTACCATTTTACCCTGCCTCGCCCCTTCGGAAAAATGACAACCTATGAAGCCAGCTCGTTTTATAATTTAATCATCTTTATTGGAACAATAATTAACCTTAGGAGTCAACAATCAGCCAAAGTGAAAACATTGCAGCTTCTCACACCAGATGATTGGACAGGTTGTTTAATTTAGCCTACCCTAAGTTTGCTAGGACCAGAAATCTTGTTCTTGTAATGTAGTAACTATTAGTTACTTGTATTAGTAATAGTAATATTATTACTGTTTTGGAAATAGTAATTAGTTACACTACTAGTTACTGAAAAAAGTAATAATATTACAGTAAGTTGTTACTATTTAACTAGTTACTGCCCAACACTGCTTGTCAGAGGGAAAGTTGAACTGAAAGGTGCGGTATTGTTGAGCTGGCAGGCCTGCATAAAGTCATGTCCATCGTGTGGCTTACGCAACGTCATAATGCAATTCCCCTGCTTGCTTGGCCAAGCTGCTGCTACATGCTGTAGCTGCACACGTCTCCCTCTTTTATGATGGGCCCGTCTGTTACAGCAAACAGGCTTACTGGCCTTTGTACGCTGGATGCTGACAGGTTTATAAAAAAAAGAAGAAGAATAGAGGCCGGCAGTTAAGTGCCGACACAGCAGTTTGTGATGGTCAGCTGACACAAGCCACTGCTCTTCATTCCCCAGGATGCCATCTGTTAGGGTTTTTTTTCTTTTCTTTCTGGAGTCCCCATGCACCGCTATGCATGCCGATGACATGGTGTAACCCCGCGTGTCATGCTTGTTAGACATAATCTACGGCCTCTTTTAACCCTTTCTGTGTTTTCATTTAATACTGTGTATGAATGTGATCATTACTGGCCTTTACAGACGGAAGATCTGTTTCTGTGGTAGATGGAATTACTTAGAATTAGATTATAATCTTCCTTTGGTCTAAATGTATCAAGTGGCTCAGATTGTGTGTGTGTTTCTGTGCATGTTAGAGCTAATGACAGAGCTAATGATAGAGCTAATGACACGTCATTAGGGTTTCTTTGCTGTACCGTCACAGTTTATAGTTTCAAAGGATGTAAAATGAATATAACTCACTTTTGGTTATTGTAATTGTTACGTCCACCCGAGGCTGGCTTGCAAAAAAATCCCAGAATACTGTAGCATATAACATAATATAACAAACTACACGCAAATAAACTACACACAAAAAGTAAGGAAATGTGTGGGATCAGCTTGGGTGTGCTGTTCGTGCCAGAGTGACCAACATAACCACATTGGCTGATTTACAACAAATGCTGGTTGAAGAATGGGATGCTATCCTACAGCAGTAGGAGAGGAGGAGGTACCAGGCTGTTGTGGCTGTGTGTGGTTCTTCCACACGCTACTGACGCTCCTGTTTGTTAAATGAATACATTGTTAGATTGCCAATGTGACTTGTTTCTTCAGTCATCCAATCCAGCCAACAAGAGTCAACAGCAATGAAAAGATTTTTGTCATTGTCAGAGAAGAATTGGCACATTTTTCATGGGCGCAGCCCACATACTAAGCTCTGCTGCTCATCTCTATACAAAAATGAGTAGGAACTAGGAACGGCACAATGTTTTTGAGGAAGTTGTGCGAACTCCTGTATTTTCTATTGTTTCGAGTGTGTAGCCTACAACTCTGTTACAGTTTATTACTTTTCAAGGAACACTGGATGTTTTGGTTTTACTTTCACTGAGAAAGAACCAGCACATAGGGCCGATTCTGTCGGTTCGCCCGCTGTAGAAAAGCATAGTATCCTACATAGATACCCTACAGCTAAATGATAATCATAAATCGTTCTTGCTGTTTACCAGTTTGTAAATAAAAATTCAGTCTACTAAGCAACATTTCATAACACATTTCTCTTGTCTTAATAGTCGAATCAGACTGGATATTATAGCAGGACAATGATGACATTATCTTAATAAACCTCTACTCTAGAGAAGCACATGTAAGACTAGACGTGGCATGACGTGTCAATTTTAGAACAGTGGGTTTCCAACCATCCATATTTTCTGTTTTAATTCTGCTTCAGTGATGATGCTAAGAATGCAAAAGGCAATGCATATTTCTACCAGCCTCTAAAGAGAAGTGCCCATAGTTCATACGTGAGGTGACGTGTTATTTGAACGGGAGGTTTCCGACCTTCGCACAACAACAGAAATAAGGCTATTTAATGTTTTAATTCTGCTGTATTTAGCTGTTCAGTGTGGCAGCTAGCCAATGCCTATTCGGAAAATATTAACAAAAGTGTGTTTTGCATTGTATTATATTAAAGAAGCTCCAACACGCCGGACGCGGCAGTTACAATAAAAACATTTTTTATTGTAAAGTATAAACTAGGCTTGAGTCTGAGCTGGCAGGGTGGGGGGCATAACCTGTAACAACTCTTTTACCATGTCTTTCACCAATTCCTCTGTCTGTCTGTCTGTCTATCCCTCTCTCTACCTCTATCACTGTCATTCCTCTGTCTATCCTTCTCTACCTCTATCACTGTCATTTCTCTGTGTATCCTTCTCTACCACTAACACTGTCATTCCTCTATCTGTCTGTCTCTCTACCTCTAACACTGTCATTCCTCTGTCTATCATTCTCTCTACCTCTAACAGTCTATCACTCCTTTCCCTGTCTCACTGGGTGCTTTGTGTCCCAGGTCATCCAGTTTGCTCTGAGGGACTACATCCAGTACTGGTACTACACTCTGAGTGAGGACGAGTCCTTCCTGTTGGAGATCAGACAGACACTACAAAACGCCCTCGTTCAGTTCTCCACGCGGTAACAAGCTAACATTCACACGCACACGCACACACACACACACGCACACACACACACACACACACACGCACACGCATACGCACACACACACACACATACACACCTAGCTTATTGTTTCACTGTGTCTCCGTCTGTGTAGGTCCAAAGAGGTGGACTGGCAGCCTTACTTTACCACCCGCCTGGTGGATGACTTTGCCACCCACCTGCGTGTCTTCAGGAAAGCCCAGGACCGCCTTTGTGACCGAGAGGACAAGCAGAGTATGGACACTCACACACACATCCAAGTTGGCCTTCACCCATGTGAACTGTTTCAGTGGCTTCATTACTGTTAATTAGCCTTTGTCTACACTCATTTGATTTAGGCTTGCACAATACTGACAAAATGTGATATTGCGATATTGACCATGAAAACAGAAATATCTATATTACTTTCGATATTATTAAATATAACCTGCTTATGCATAGGTTAGACCTAACCCTAACACAAGTTATGGGAAAATACATCAAAATGGATTCATAACATAAGTTGTGTTTGAACGTTTTCAACTGACAACCGTATTTCCAAGCTACCGAGGAGGCATTCTTTTTGTTCGCTAATGTTTCCTCTTCCATCTCCACTGTTGTTCTCTTCCTCAGCCACACATCTTACTTTTCTGTCTAAATCTAACACAACTAAGCCACACATCTTACTTTTCTGTCTAATTCTAACACAGCTATGCCACACATCTTACTTTTCTGTCTAAATCTAACACAACTATGCCACACATCTTACTTTTCTGTCTAAATCTAACACAGCTATGCCACACACTTTACTTTTCTGTCTAAATCTAACACAACTAAGCCACACAGCCAACGGACACATCTATCCACACAGCAGAATATTGCATATGTTCTGCAAAATTTTGCAGAACGTAAAATGATATTGCGCTAAACGTGATATTGTGAACGATATTGAGCCAGTATATTGTGCACCGCTAGCTGACTGCAATAATGATGGTAGATCACGTGTATGTGTTGCAGTGGTAACTGTATTTTATATAAAATGGTAGAATAAAGCAACCTTATTACTATTTTTGCAGAAACAAATGTAGGCATAACGAAACTGAAAATATTGAAAGTTTGTGATGGCGAGACTTAAGCTGCGTTCACATGGAACATTGGCAAACGGCAGACCGGATATCATGTTAGCGGACGAGAGTGGGACGGCAAAATCAGTTGTGGCCGCCGCAAAAAAAATGCAAATGCCGGCAATGGGAAACGGCATGCCGTTGAAAGTTAAAGATGTGTTCCATATGAACACAGCATAAGGTTGTATCCTTGCCATCTGCATCCTGTCCTCAGGAGACATGACAGAGGAGCTGGTGGAGTCTTTCTTTGAGGCGGAGGTGGAACTGGAGAGGAAGATCTGTCGAGATGTGGTGTGCACGTCGCAGAAAGACGAAGAGGGTAAACACGTTTCTCCCTTAATTCGTTTGTCCTCCAACACACAGACGACCACATTTTAAATAGTTGATTTAGCTAGGAGACGCTGAAAAATGAACCCGTGTGTGTCAGGTTTCTTGCGGGATCTGTGTGAAGTACTGCTGTATCTGTTACTACCTCCTGGAGACTTCCACAACAAGAACATGAGATACTTCCTCAGGGTAGGTGGCATCTAGGTGACAGACAGACACACCATCGGTGTGATAAGTGACTGATACTCATGTACATATTTTACGTGTGTTTTTAAAGTGGAATTTGACTGCCAGTAACCAATAACAGCCTGTTTAATGCCACTGTTACCTGTGCAAATAGATTTAACAAACATTCACGATGAAGACATGCTGGTTTTTAACACTACGGATGTTTGGCAATGCTAGAAGTTTAAAACACAAATATTCTGAATTATATAAATGATGGTTGAATTACATCGAGCCAGTTCCATTTTCTTTTTTTAAATGCGTGGAAAAACCCTTTTCCTTTGCGATGTCAGGGGGTTTTGTCTTGATGCGTTAAGATTGAATCAACTCCCAGTCCAGCTACAGAACCACATTCTCCATTAGACTGTACTTTGGGGGGGGGGACAGTAAGTAATTTTGCTCTTGGGTTGTGCAGGAGGTGTTGGCCCGAGGCGTGCTCCTTCCGCTGATCAACCAGCTGAGCGACCCAGATTACATCAACCAGTTTGTCATATGGATGGTGAGAGCTGCTGTAGCTAGAGTAGTTTCTTTGTTCATCCACTATAAAGTAACACCACAAAATAATGTGACAAAAAAACAAAGAAGCCCGTCGAGTGAACTAACTCAACGGGCACACAAATGGATTACATAATCGGATCATTTGTTCCAGTAATGTATTATTCATGTCTGGAAATAATCATGGAAGCAGTTAAAATGTGTGTGTGTCGTGTGCGTTTAG
The DNA here is from genome assembly GCA_027564835.1 of Typhlichthys subterraneus. Lineage (NCBI taxonomy): Eukaryota > Metazoa > Chordata > Actinopteri > Percopsiformes > Amblyopsidae > Typhlichthys > Typhlichthys subterraneus. The sequence goes on from JAODUH010000977.1 coordinate 11,584, forward strand.
ATCCGTGACTCCAGCTGCAATTACGAGGCCTTCATGAACATCCTGAAGCTGACGAACAAGCCAGCCGAGCTGGAGGCCGTCAAGGACAAAGTTCTGGAGGAGCTGCAGTACCTCCGCTCCCTAGATACTGCTGGAGACGGTTGGCGCTCGCACACACACACACACAATATCATGTTCCTAATGTTCCTCATGTGTTTCTGGATGTGGTCCTTAGGATTAAATGATTAGATGATGCCATTGATTACTGCTTGTATATGTGGGCTTTGATTTAAGCCTATTTAAATATGAGCTACATGAAATCTGCTAACGTGGAACACTGGTGAGTGGCGACCCCTCTGGTGATGTGGCGCAACTGCAGTCTTTTTAAAAGCAGCTCATTTGTTTGCCTTTCAGCAGACCTTTGTTTGCCTTGTTTTGTCCATGCTTTTTGTGTGCCAGTGTCCATCCTGCTACACATATGCTTCAATTGTATCGTTTTCGTGTAGTGCTACAGGCTACACCAGGGCTTGGGGAGAGCAGTACAATAAATCATGTTTCCCATCATCTACTTGTTGTGTCCCACAGACATCAATGTAATCAAAAACCAGATCAACAGTCTGCTGTTTGTAAAGAAGCTGTGTGAGACTAGGATCCAGCGGTTACAGTCTGGCAAGGTGAGAGCTGGAGCCCGCACCTAGTATGAGTCTGTTGTACTGTACTCAAACTTTGGTGAAAGTGTGTGTGATGTCAAACACATCAGTTGCTCTTTTCCTGAATGTGTTTAAGGCAGAGAATATACACTCTGAATCTACTCTGATGTTAGTTTTATGCTTATCATGTTAAGAGCACATACATCTGATTAACGTTTAGTTTACATTGTTTAATTTAGCCGTCGATTTAATCTGAAACAATTTACAGTATTTGATGTAGGCCTGCAATTACATGTCAGCTTCCGTCTCGTGTGTCCTGCCCTGTCTCCTAGGAAGTGGATGCATTGAAGCTAGCGGCAAACTTCGGCAAGCTGTGCATCATCCCACTGGACCACATCCTCGTCCACAACATAGCCCTGCAGTTCTTCATGGGTACGTCCACACACTACACTGCTGCCCATTGTCCATATTCTCCAGGGCGTTTGAATACCTCCGAACACATTTGCTAACTTCTTGGAGCGTCCCTGGCATCCCGGTGGAGGCTGGGAATATTGAACTTGGAAATGTTCAAAAGCTTCCATAGCTGAAGCTGTGGCAGAGAGCTGTGGTCTCAAAGTCTTAGGGGCCTCAAGGTGTGGTAACCCTTGAACACCGTGGTGGAAGCCGGTGGTCTGTCCGACTGAAGAAGGAGGCCTTTTGGAATATGTTGTCCCGGAAGACTCTGGAGGAGGCAGCGCATTGCTACCCAGCCCTAAGGGCTGCAGCATCTGCCGTAGCAGAACCAAAGCAGCGGGTGTGGGAGAGCTTCGGAGAAGCCATGGAGAAATACTTTTGTTTCTGGGAAAACCGTCCGCCACATCAGGAGTGGGAAACGGGGAACCATCCAAGCTGTGCACAGTAAGGATGGGACGCTGTTGACCTCAACTGAGGAGGTAATTGGGCGGTGGAAGGAACACTTTGAGGAACTCCTGAATCC
>JAODUH010000978.1:0-13187 GCA_027564835.1 Typhlichthys subterraneus
ATAAGAGGTTGTACATGTGTGGATGAATGATGCAAGCTGCAAATGAATTGCCCATTTTTGGGATCAATAAAGTTTTTTTTTCTTCTTTTTCTTCTTTTCTTCTAGTTGTTTCTAACAAGCTATATGGCCTGGCTCTGCCCAACTATGCTCTCTGGTAAGTTTTCATTGAAATTATAGTGTGGAAACCATGTTCACATTAGCATTTTCACAGCCACCTTGATGAGGAACCAGTCAGGGTGGAGATGACGTTGGCGTCATCTCCACCCTGATTGGTCTCTAAATCAATCAGGGTGATTTTTAGAAAACCTGATTTTTAGAAACCCTGATTGGTTTCTAAAGTGCCTAAATGGTGGTAAAGCTAGATGAAACATCAAAACAGTTGCAGCAACACTGATTGGTTAAACCCTGTCCAATAGTTTCAAAATTAACCAGAGGTCTACACCAAGTAGGAGGCAACGACTGTTAACACTTCCCAATGAGCCGATTCAGACCCTATTAACAAAGTAAATTTTGGGTCTGGTTACACCAGGCCGCAAATTATACCTCTCGAAAACTGATCAGTCCTTAATACAGAATTGTAAAATATGAAACAATAAACCTGGATGCCACAGTATGTTGTCTCAGGTCTATTAGTTTTGTTATAGTCCACATTTCCCCTGCGTTCCATGTGTCCCCTGACCCAGTCCGTGTTTAACTTGTGTTTTCCAGTTTATTTTCAATGTCACTGTTCCTGCACCATGTTCTAAAGCTGATCTTCTAATTAGTTTCACTTGCCTATTGTTCTTTGTTTGCTGTGCCAGCAGTAAGTCATACCCTTCCACTCAAGCGTTACAGTGGCATTAAAAATAAATTATTACAATTAATTACATTTAGTATTTAATATACAATAAATGTAAATTGTGTAATGTGTTATTGATTCAAAAACATATATTGTCCTGACTTTGTCAGGATAATATTAGACAGGATAACATATGCATGATATAATATGCATATCAACATGTTCATGTCATTTGGTTTCCATTTCTGTGTAGTATTGGGTATTATTTTGGGTCATGGCTCAAACTGGAAAATCTAACATTTTTGAAATAGTTGAAATAGATTAAAATGTCGTTAAGCACACTGTTTTCTTCAAACTAAGATACATTTGCTTCAGTGGCTGAATTGGCCAGTCAGTCATTGTAAGCAAACATACCATTACTCACACTTTATATGGCAACATATGAACCAACACAACACTGGCTCCACTTTTTGCAGCTATAAACAGCCTTGACTCTTTTGGGATGACTGAGCGGTTGTTGCTCATACACACCGTCCTGTATACACATACACAAAGATTGATACAGGACAAGTGTGTAACAACCGTTTGTAGTTATTACAGATATATAGTGTTATGTCACATGGTGCTGGCTGGGTTGTCATCCCATAATGTGATCCGTCAACTCCTATGTCCACTGCTGCGTGCAGCTCAAGGTGTGCTCATGATTAACCTTGCACTGAACCGATGGTGCAGGACTAAACACATATTATTCCTGTTTTAGAACAGCTATTTCGAATCACGACAATAATAACAATTTAGGCGAGCAACAGAATCAAGTTGGATTATAGGAATCCAGCGTTTGGCAACAGTCAAGATCAGAACAAGTGCAGCAAGGTAGTGGGGTTCCCATCTTACAAATAATTTATGCGTTTACATCAGCAATGCACTGTGTTTATCTTAATCAATCATTTGCGTGAGAATGTGTACATCAAGTAATTATCCAAGAATCAGCAATCCACTGCAGGTGTGCAACCACCTTAAAGCACATCATCTAAAGCTTTGATGGCGGCAGCCATTACATGATTATGTTCCAGCCATAAACACAGAGGTAGAAGATTGTGTAAGCTGGAGCTTGGTGCCTCTGGACTGGTTACCATGCTCCAATGGACAGAGATACCCCCACCCTTCTGGATAGACAAACACAGCTGCTACGATACAGACTCCCTTCATGTCACTACATTATCCACGGGTCTGCTACACGTGTGTGTGTGTGTGTGTGTGTGTGTGAGGATGGTAATGCGTCATAGGGCATTAGATAAATAAAACCATGTGTTTAATAAAACATGCCTTTATTATAATGGCATTCATTTTTACAATTATATTAGTACTGTATATTTACATTTAAATGCTTTTTTTTGGCTCAGTAATCCTGCAATTTGTGCAAGGTTGCAAACAATGTACATGGAGGTTGGAGCGCTAACGTTATAGAGCCACTGATGCCCATATATTAAAATATTTGTACTACTTTTGTTAAAATGTTCAATTATAGTATCAATATTTATTATTTTCATCATTATTTACCTCTTGCTAGGCAGTAGGATATACGCAATCACATTCACTCAAGAATCCATCTGGCCGCGCTTCAATTCCATGCGCTTGGATGCAAACCTCCAGTGATTTGGATCAATCAACATAAACTATATTTTGAAAGTGCCTGCCCATTCTCAAACAGTTTCAATGGATGGATTCCCAGGATGGTTCTATGTAACAAACCATTCTGGTGCATCGGGTTACACCTGACATGGTGGTGCAAACTGCTTTTTATTTATATGCATATTTGGTTACTGGAATCACCCACCCCCACCCAGACAATACTACAGCAGAGAGAAAAACATTTTAATGGACACACCAGAGAGAAGGCTCTGCTGGGATCTGATCCCTTGATGCCTAGAGCTGTAAAGTAGATAATCTTCATGTCCTAACACACAAGTGCTTGGGGAAAACAAAAAGTGCTCAGGTCAAATAAAAAGAAATGGAGAGCTGCTTGCTAAACATTACACAAGAGATGGGCTAAAATGCATCCTGTCGTTTGTTGATACTTTATCTACATTTCTTCGAAAGCTCAATAGTTGCTTACAGTATACACACAACATGCATCATTGGTTTTGTGACATTCAATGTCCGCGATTGAGACATATATGGTTTGTGTTGCAATGTTAAACACATGTTCCCTGCTGATCTTCCTCAATTCATACTTGAAACAGCCTTAAAGGGGACTAGGGGTCTGTATTGCATAGTGAACAGCCCCAGCATCTGCTAGGCTATGTTGTAAGTTAACTACCAATACTGTAAGATCTAGAGGTCTGTAACATTGTAAAAATATCTCAGGACAAAGAGAGGTCTATTTAGACACTCCTGTTTTATAAATGTACAAATACAGTAGCATACGTATATTCACAGAGCAAGTACAGCTAATCTAATCTAACACTAATCTGTACACCGCATGCTATGCAAATGAGCATAGCATGCTGGGCAGCGCCCTAGGAACGAGCCTGTGTAGGAAGGATTGTGCAGACCAAATGGCCTGGGGTTTGTTGAGTTTAGCTTTTCATCACAAGCGCAACAGTGTATACAGGTAAACAGCTGAGAAATTGAAAGGTTTACCTGGCAATTGCAGAAAGGTTTTACAGGACGCCGTTTAAGTGACACTGTTGGTGCAAAATAGTATTTCAGCCTATTAGAGCATTGTGAAATATTCTCAACGCTGAGGACCAAATGTGTGAAACAATAACAGTAATTACTACCGATATGTATTATAATTTATTTATAAATATTGAAACTTGCAGGTTAGGTAAAAATGTGCTATTAATACTCAATATACTCAAGGCAGCAGAGAAAAATAAACCTTTACCCTCAGTAACTGAACACAAATTTTCCCAGTTTCGATTATTGCATTTCATTTCAAATGACAGTTGGCAGCACAACATTGGCTTACCATCCTGAAAGCATCATTCAGACTAGATAATACTGCATAACGAGGTGATATATCATTGTCTTGTGATCTGTGTCTGTCATGTCTGACAAGTAGCAGCCTTGCAGCAGCTAATGTCTCCTGTCACTGCAAATTGGCAACTCTCATTGAAAATGAATGGCAGCTGGTCACTTTGTCTCCCTGGTCATCTGTGTGTGAGTGCAGGGTGAATCTGAGTTTCTGGGACAAAGCATTCATGAAACCAATGAATTAAATACTCTCATCATCATGGCTAACATCATAAATGTTTTTTATTTTGGTTGCCTGCCTGCAACCAAGAGTTTTTAATAAGATCCTAATGGTATTATGTAATACATTTTTAAAACTAGGCTCTGAAGATTATTTTTTTTATCAGTGTGAAATGCAAAACACTGATCTTGATTCATTAACATACTTGCATATTTTCAGGTATACCTCATCAAAACAAGTAATACCAATTTCTTGATACAGTGTAGTTAATTAATAATGGATTACAAAATTACATTCAAAAAGCTTCACAGAGCCCTAGCCACGCCCACCGGCCTGACAGTGCCTGTCTGCCGCTAGACTCTATTTCATTTTGCTTTGGTTATGCGGTCTGCTGGAGTAGAATGGTTACCATGACAGCCTCTCCACCTGGTCTCTGTTAGGGCGACCGACTACACTGTAAAACTCTGTGGAATTACTTTGGGCTATATTTGCAGGTTAATCTGGATAGGCCAGTTTTTAACCAGGGAGCCACGCATTGAGTTTTGCAAAGCACAAGGTGACCCAAAAGAAGATGCCAGGATAAGCAACGAGGACATGCCACATGCAGCCAAACTAAATATTTAATTACAAAAATGATATGACGGCTAACATTCTGGTAACATCAGGGAATGAGGCCCCAATGGGATTTTTCGTCACTTTCATTTCCTCACTTTTTTGTAGACTTAGCACTCTGTTCAAATATATGGTGTGGTGGCAGGTTCAGACGAATGCCACACATTTCCCTAAAGTTTGCTGGATTGATTTCCATATCACACCATAATTTATGCACAAACAAATAATGTCAGAGGAAGCAGTGTAGTGCTTTAATTCCCAATATATATAGAAAGTCAGTTCTTACAGTACAGTCATTGTCCAACTTTTTCATTTGTTGTATAAATCTTGCATAGCAGTGCTTCACATCTATTAACAGCCAGTGTTGCATTTAACAAATCCCCACATAAAAAATCCTTTTGTGAACTAGACGACTATTTGCCACGTTTGGGACTCAGGGTGGATATTTTGCGACAAGCTACCATAGAACTACACATAACACAAAAAGAAAGGACATTTGTATTATACCATAATTGGAAAGCTTGATTTTTTCCCTTATAAATGGTGCCACATTTGTAAGGAACATGCATTCGTGGGATGAGCAGCAGATCTGAGTACGTGGGTTGCACCCATGACAAATGTGCCAAATCATCTCTGACAATGCCAAACAGCTTTCCATTGCTGTTGACTCGTTTGTCTGAAGAAACAAGACATATTGGCAATTTAACAATTTATTAATTTAACAAACAGGACCATCAGTAGCGTGTGAAAGAACCATACATCATGCACCTCCTCCTTATGCTGGTCACCAGCCTGGTCACAATGCTGCTTGAAATGCTTCAAACATCATTTGTCACAAGTCAGCCAACGTGGTTGTGTTGGTCACTCTGGCATGAACAGCACACCCAAGCTGATCCAGTGTGTCCACAAATATCCATGCTTTCTTTTGTGTGTGTAGTTTATATATTAACACAAGCTACCACTGCAAACAAAGACCTGTTGATGGTGAGCTGTTAAATGACAACCAACCTAAATCTGATGTTTTCAGTATTTCCTAACACAGCTGTAGCACCACCAAAATAAAGGTGCTTCTAGCTCTATCTAAGACTGATAACGACCCATTAATGTGAGTCAGGTGTGCTGGAGCAGGGAGTCATCTAAAACATGCAGGGCGGTAACTCTCCGGGACCAGGATTGGGCACCCCTGGTTTAATATACAAAACATAGACATATGCAAGTAACGCTGGGCAGGACTAAAGGTCTGTGTGGCCATCTCTGTGCCAACCATGCCTGGCCATCCTGCAAGCATCCTTGTTCAAGATGGCATGGCCTTGACTCCTTAATATGTGCATTTATAGAATACTAACAATAAGAATTACAGAAAGTAAAAAGTTTTACAATCTATCTCACAGGTTGAACTAATCACAGCTTTGCTTTACCTCACAACGAACACAGCCTTTTAGACTACAAGTGACTTCTGTAATCCACTAAAAAGTGTTTAACTCTTCTCAGCTGTATGACAGGAGAAGTCATAAAAACATATCCTGCAGCTTGTTAATGTACATGCAGTATGTGTTCTTGCCAACTACACTACATGCTTCTTTTTTCAAAAAAGACAATGAAAATGAAAGCTGTATTTTATATTGAGCTGATATACAAATCTGTAGTAGCCTACAATGTCAACAAAGAATATTCAAGGTTAGTGCATTTAATGATATGTGTACTATCTGATGTAACACTTAACAAGGCTTAGGCTTTGAGGTAAATATACATTTCATGCCCAAGAGTATACATCTCTTAAGTTATCAGCTTGATAAAGTGCTATACTTCTGAGACTGAAAGCTGACCTACACCATTAAAAAAGACCAGGCCAGTCGATCAAACACAACAGTGTGTTAATTATTGAGCATGTTCACACAGCAGACTCCTTTTTTTCTTGGTGGTTACGGGTCACCTCGAATAACCCAGTAAACCGTACAGAGGCAAGAGAGAATATCAGGTGTTCCCCTTTGAAACAACCAACGCCCCACGACAAGAGATCACATTCGTAGTGGTCCGGGTGGACGCGTCACAGCATCGCGCACGCCTTATTCATATGGCAACCACTGACAAGACTTTAAATAAATGCCATCCATGCATCATGCAATTAATATGCTATTTGCATACAACAACGTTTACAACAGTGTAATATACATGTTTCTGCGGCTTTCTATGCAGGCATATCTAGGAGAAGCTAGCTAAAAATGAAGGATTAGTCCGACTGGGGGCAGTAGCCGATACTGCATGAAATGATAGCAGGCTATTAGAAGGACCATGCTGTGGCAGCCTACTCAGTTAATCAAGTTATTCACGGAGGTGTTTCCTGTTAAATATTTCATTTGTAAGTCGCCTAGGCTAGGCTATTACAGTAATCAGTCGTGAGCCAATTCGTAGCACAGAAACAAAGCATGCCAATCTGAAATCGAGGGGAACGTTGCCAGGACCTATGGGTTAGATGGATAACTTCACACAAAAAATAATTATAGTAAAACGAGAAACGGGTTTGTGAAGTGACAAAGCTTCAAGTTTTGTCCTACGATATAGCCTATAGCCTAACAGGCGATCTCAACTACGGCGGGCTACAAAACGTTGACGGTTGTAAAAAAAAAATCTTACCCAGAAGGGGAGCTTTGCTCCACACAGTTGCTCCATCTCGCTATCACGCCGCTCCGCAATACGATGGAGCTTTTCCTGCTTCTGACAACACTGTCCTGTTCTTCTGCCACTTCTATGTCAAACACACATATATATATATATATATATATGTTATGAGGCACTAGACACACGCGTTTTCCGTGCCGACGGGTGGCCGAGTACAATTTTTACAAAAACGCGTTGGATAACATTATTTGGTTGTTATAAGAAGTAGACAGTCATCCTGATGTAGGCAGAAACAACTGGCTATCGTCCGCCCACTAGGGTCCCGCCTTCGAACTCGTGTATGTGCACGCACCACGCACAGACGCGCACACATACACACACACATACAAACTATTTAATTTAAGGCTATATATTTAACCATCAATTTGCACTTATTCATTCCTTTTTTAATTGTAGATTGAATTATCAATTGATTAATGAGTGGCACAAATGGGCCCCATAACAATCATGATCATAATTTTTTTGGATTAAATGGTTTTGGAATTAATCGTCTTTAAGATCATATTCGTTTCAGAGTCAGGTATCCACAAACATACATTAATGTATGTTAATGTATGTTTATGTATACATTAAGGCGATTTGGTAAAGGCATAATATAGGATAAACGTATTATTTGTAGAAATGCAAGTTATTAATGTCAAAATGTAGCAATGACACAGCAACAGGCTGTTGTTGTCTCCAGACAGTTATCTGTTATATGGTTTGTTACGTATATACACAACAGCGGCGACGTTGAAGCTCGCGAGATCATGAAGGACTCACGAGGCTAGTTATCTGTGGTTGTCTAATAATATACTGTAAACATTTAACCTATGCTGCGTTCTGCCAGTAGATGGAGACATATACTCAACAATGTTAATATATGCGTTGTTCCTCATGTATAGTTCCAGCATATAGGCCGAACTTGTTATAGACAGTCGAATCATGATATGATAATCACGATCGCAATAAAATAGTAATAGGGTGGTGGGTAGGTAATCGTGGCATCCCATAGGCAGTTTTGTTCTTAACAGACGTCTCCGGTATTAATTTAGAGCATGCATTCTGCAAAGACTAGAATACAAATTTGATAATGCATGCAATAAATACCGCAGATTTGTATGTAATTCTCAAATTCTAATTAAGATATTTTCTGGTGAGATGCAAATATATGCTTTTTCTAATTTCTTATTCTGAAAATAAAAAATAAAATAAAACATGTAGTGAAATGAAACCCATACCGTATTATGTTCTTCGATCTGTAACTTGACCCATGTTCATGTTATCACCAATAAGAAACAACCTTCACAACAGCTGTGTAAGAGCGCACATCTGCATCACATGCTCAGGAAAGCGTCAAGCATTCTATGAATCGTGCCATGCGCGGTTCTCCTGAATAATGAGTAACACTGGAAATAATCCAAGATTTTACGCACAGACCAAATAGTATTTGAATGGGATGGGATGGGAGTTGTCCGTTAACTTTTCAGGGGTATCACAAGCTGTTACAGTACAGGGATGAATTTTATCAGGATGTCCCGCAAGGAACAGAAATCTTCCTATTCCAGACGCGCTGCCTCATCTACCATCAAGTTACCTTTACCTGCATCCTCCCCCAAGATACTGTCCGTCCATCTGCGACAAATGTCAATCGATGGCTCTCAACAGTAAGTATTATTTCACTAAACATTAAAATATAATTAAATTGATGATGGGATGACTGAATCTGAATATTCTACCACGTCAATTTTCCCTTTGATGTGGTTACCTACTCCTTTAGTTAAAGTTGTTAGATGGGAGAGAAGAATTTTTAATAGAAAAAATACAATTATCAATGAAAAGTTTAATTGTATTTTGTAATTCTGGTAACATCATAATACTCTTTCTACATTGTCTAGAACATAAATGATCACATATTCAGTCTACTTTATTTCTGCAGTGTTACTAATCTAAAACACAATTCTTTCATATCTGTGATGCATCATGGCACAATGCTTTTGAACCATTGAGATAAGGGGCCTGGTGCACAACTCTTCATTACTGTATTTAATTAATGAACCATCAGGGCTTGATGAAGAGGACTGTGAAGAATTGTATTGACTATAAAAGTATGTAGTATTGTACTACTTTATAGTAATAGCAAAGCAGGAAGCATAGGCACAAGTTGGAGATGTCTAATGTGTTTATTGAGTAGCCTAAAAACCTTTAACCAAACACAAATTAATGATTACAATAAGGACAATGCATATAACATTTGTTGGGCATTCTCTTGCATACCCCATTCAATCATGTTTTAATTTGTTTTAGTGAACCAATTAATTTATATACAGTATATATTTTATAACTATATAGGTATCATTTAACATTTGTATCTCAACCACTCTTTTGACTTATCCTCTGAGTTTGCTATGACTCATGCTTCCCTGGTTACTGTAGCTCTGTCATCTTTCTCCATCTCCTAGGTCAGTGTCTTCCAACTCCTCCTCCAGATTGGCTGAAGGTTTAACCCTTCGTCAACCCACCAAGAGCCGGCTCCATCGCCATACCAACCGTCTGTCAGGAGTCTTTCTCCGTGGTAACTCCTCTGGCTCTGGCCAGATTGCCCAGACTGTCGGCTTCAGGTCACCTATGCTTGGCCAAGCCCGCATTGGCAGCAGTACGTATTGATTTGCAGTACTCTTTGATTGTGCTCTAGCACCTCCAGCATCTTGAATGTCTGCACCAGCACATTGTTTATGTTTTGATTCAAAACACTCCACAAAAGTGTGGGTGGCTATAGGGGAAGAATAAGTAAATGTTACACCAGCTAAAGGAGAATACGTTGTCAGCTTAGGACTGTGTTTTAGTGATTGTTGTGTGTTGTCATCTAGTGGTCCCTGGTGAAACACAATTAGCAGAGGACCCATCTGAGCTGTCCAATCAGATAACTGCTCCAGGAATCCTTAAGATCTTTGGCAGTGAGCTTTGTGAGGGGGCCCACTATAAGAGTGTGCTGGCCACGATGCACTCCAGCGCTAAGGAGCTTGTCAAAGAGGCCCTTGAAAGGTAAGGTCAGGTGCATCAGTGCCTGTGTATGTGTGTGTTTGTGTGTGTGTATATATTTTATACTATCGCATATATACAGGAATTTACCGTACACCATAATACTGTATGTGAACGTCCATAGATATTGCTCTGTACAGTGCAGCTTTAAAATCCGTATCAGACGTAGTCACAGCATTGTTTGATGTGTGAAAGTCTGGCAAGAGATAAAATGAGAGTACATGCATCTTGTTGAGATTAGCGTGTTTAAGACCTAAAGGACAGCTGTTTATTATAACTGCACTGTAATGCACAGTATGTATGTGTGCCAAACTGTTTGTTTCTGTTATTGACAGTTCTTAAAAGACAGCCAGTTAGGCTTGAGCATCGAGGCTGTCAGTCTTTTCTTATGTTCAAATCAAATGCACAATGGACTGATTAATGCTATTTGGCCTGTGAAGAAGATAATAAAATATTTTATCTCTCAGTAACAAAGATTGAGTCGTAGGCCAGAACAAATACTTTTGTGATGGAGCAGTAAATAAATCCTGCACATTTTGAATGTCAATGCTAATAATTTTGCTATGTCTAACCTTTATTGGTCTTGATATGAAGCTGTTTTGATAAGTTATAAGTGCAAATGGAAATAATGTTGTTCAAAGGGAATCACGTTGAGTATAAGCAATAGGTCACAGGTAGGGGTTAAGCATCTTGCTATGGTAGCCTGGGCATGTGTGCTATCAAACCCAGAACATTTTAGCTAAGTGTCAATCCTATAACTCGTAGCAGATTTACATCATAGTGACATAATTTGCTCTTTATGTTTAATACACTATATACACTATCTATTTTAATTCCACATCATCATCATCATCATCATCATCGTCGTCGTCTTCCAGGTATGGTCTGAGCAAGGAGAAGGCAGAGTCCTATGTTCTCTGCGATGCCATTGGCTCCATCGAAGGCCATCAGTGGAAGACTGAGGGCTTCCGAGTGGTCGGTGACAGCGAGAAGCCCCTCCTCCTCCAGTCACTATGGAAACCCAGAGAGGGCCTGGCAAGACGTTTTGAAATCCAGCGGAGGAGCTCTGTGGAGGAGAAGCGAGCCAGTGAGAAGGACACGGTCACTGCTGGTACGATGCCTGACTGTACAGTAGCTTCTTGAAAAGCTACAGCTATCAATCACTCATATGTCACAATTTACAGTAACAGTTCTGGGAGGTAGGTGGTTGGTAGCAACATGGATATTTAGGATTTTAAAACTACAAAATGTTCTATTACATTCTATAATGACAATATTTTTGAAAACCAGACAGCATGACTTTAAACACAATATTTCTCTTTTGCCTACTGTTGGCTCATTCAGCTTTCTGTTATTGCTGCGCGTTGTTCCACATTGTGGTTGATACAGTGGCAGAGCCAGGGTCATGTTTTATGTTTGCTTTGTGAGTGGCTCTGCATGTGATAGCTGTTAGCTTGTGGACACGCACTGTGTTGGGCGAAGCTTTGTTTCCACAAGCTTTGTCTCTCTTTCCACTGAGGCCTGTTTCCTTTATGCAGCTTCTGTACACTGTACACGCACGCGCGCACACACACACACACACACACACACACACGCACATACACATTATCCGCCCAAAACAATAAAAAAGATGGTCGACTTAGACAGCATTATAGTTAAATACTGTATGTTATATACAATATTTTCAACATGTAACATATAGCACCATATATGATTTAGTGCAGAGCAGAGAAGAGAATGCTATCACACTGTGTGTGATAGCATTCTAAGCTTCTCTGTGCTTTTTTACATATCCAGGCCCGGCCACATGTGCATGTTAGTGCATGTGTGTTGCGGCTTTGAAGCATTGGTTTGGTCTGAAATATGAATGTCATATTTAATGTCCACTTTAAAAGCTAATCTAAAAACGCTATCATGTATGTTATGGTACCTCACTTTCGCAGGTATTAACGCCCAGGCCCGTAAGCTACAGAAGAGTCGGTCCAGGGTGTCTTCTACGGTTATAGAGCGCACGAGCCGTGGTCAGAACCTCTGGAGGAGCAGGAGCCAGGTGGACCTGTTGGGTTCAGACATGGAGACTGCTGTGACTCACCAGACCCACCAGAACCATCAAGACCACCAGGCCCACCAGACCCACCTGACCCACCAGACCCACCATAACCACCAGACACACCTGACCCACCAGGCCCACCAGACCCACCAGAACCACCAGAACCACCAAGACCAGCAGGCCCACCAGACCCACCAGGCCCACACCACACACCTGACCCACCAGGCCCATCAGACCCATCATAACCACCAAGACCACCTGACCCACCAGGCCCACCAGAACCACCAAGACCAGCAGGCCCACCAGACCCACCAGGCCCACCAGGGTACATTTGCAGTGCGGCTCCATGACCTGGGATCCAGGTGTGAGCGTGAGCCCAGCCTTGATCAGAATCACAGGCAGAGAGAAGCTCTGGGCGTGGGCGTTCCCTGTGAGGGGTCCTTTGGGCCGGGGGCACACACAGAGACCCTCTGTCCTGGCCAGCGGGGAGGGGGTCACGGGAGAAGAGAGAGGGAGGAGACAGAGTCCAGTGGTGATAACAGCCAACAGTACTCCATTCACCCTCCCCACCACTGTCCATACCTGCTTCTGCTGCAGGGATATAGCCATGCACAGGTGTGCACACACACACACACACGCACACACGCACTCACGCACACACGCATGCACACACACACACACACACACACACACACACGCAGGTGGCCTCATGCATGCACGTCTGCTTGTGTATAGATGTACTTTATGGCTAGTAGTCCAAGTTAATAATACCATAGGGCAGGGCTATTCAATTCCAGTCCTGGAGGGCCGCTGCCCTGCATGTTTTAGGTGTCTCCCTGCTCCAACAC
>JAODUH010000979.1:0-13187 GCA_027564835.1 Typhlichthys subterraneus
TATATATATATATACATACATACATACATATCCACGTTTGTGTTTCCAACCTCCCAGCATTGAAAACGCTCGCTGTCCCTATGCTGTCTCTCTGCTCTGTCCCCATGCTGTCTCTCTGCTCTGTCCCCATACTGTCTCTCTGCTCTGTCCCCATGCTGTCTCTCTGCTCGTTCACACAACGTTCCCCATGTTCTGCTCTTCTTTCTTGCACCTGTTTGATGACGGTCTGGTCTTTGAGTCTTGTGCCCTCTGTTCCATGATATGCTCTGTTGTATCAATGCTGCTGCCTGGCCTCTCTCGTTTCCTCCTCCACCCTGGAAGCCACCCGACGTTAACGTACGTCTCACATGTAGATGTCCTTATTTATGACGGTACAACTCTTCCTGCAATGATTAACTCCTCACCGGCTGTCCATGTTGCTCCCCCGTGACCCACCCGAACTCCCCCCACACCACCCCCCTCCACCCCCGACCTCTACTGGGCCCCACCACCCCTGTTTATGTCACTTCCCCTCCCACACGGCAGGACTTCCTGGGACAGGTCCTCTGTACGCTGGGGGAGATCGTAGGGTCACCAGCCAGCCGACTGGAGAAACCTCTGGGGTGAGTAGAGTAAAACACTGCTCACACGACCATCTCAGTGTCAAACAGGCTCATAGAGAAATGTCTTGTTGTATGAAGTCAGCTGGAACCACTTGGCTCTATTTGGGCTGTGTTTGATTTGAACACACCAGTGTGTAGTGTAACAGCACCACTGAGCATATGAGTGCACAAGCAATTAAAATCAAATGGCAAGCACTTTGTACATGGGGAGTGCAGAATATGTCAGCAGAGGCTGTTACCATTAATATAGTCACAGGCCTTGTTCTCAGCAATGTGAGGTTCATCAGGGCCAGTATAGTCAAGCGGCCTACGGGGTGTTCTTCCAACACCCTTCCAAGGGGTCAAGACTTCGAGCCGTGGTGCTGGCCTGCCTGTAAAACTCCACGAGTAAGACGTGAAAACTCTCGCTATCAGTCGCTTTTGATAGAAGCACAAATTATTTGGGAATTAATGTGCTACTGAGAAGTGTCTCATACTGTATGATAAAATATATATATATATAAATAAAGAAGTACAAATCAAACAACTACACCGTTGGACCCAGGAATATGTTTACGCTTTGTGGCTGTAGATGTACTTTTTCAAAGAGAAAAATAGTGGCACTCGAGGTTGCCAAACGCTTGAGTTTCTTCAGCGCCGGTTATCAGATAATGAAAACTCTGACAACTCTCGAAGGCTTTATATGCGTGTGGCTCATTGAAACACGACATGGCTTTTCCCCATCGGATTTTATGTGTTCCAGCAGAGAGAGCATGATAAATACGTTTGCCATCTACAACCATCTGTATGCTGCGTTCTGTGGCAAGACGAGACCCGTTTGCTCGGATGGCATTGCGTAATTGAACACGACCGGGGGCTTCCTCAAAGCAATTACTGTCATTAGGGAGGCAATCTGCCCTGAAGAGTGGATGGAAGTCAGAATAAGGCGCACGACTCTATCCATCCTGTCCCAACGCACATCAGGAGAAATGGTGTTTCCACTGGCTACTGCTGTGTGTTGAGCCTTGACTCAACACACAGCAGTAGTGTGCTGTACAACAGTGTGTGCTGTACAGTATGTGGTTGCATCTAGTGCATGCCTATACAGTATTTGTGTGTAGTCTGGCGAATTGATACCAACACAGGACACAAGAATATATTTTTGGGGTCTTTATTCTGTGTAAAAATAATTTGTGTTCAGTGTGGATTTCTAAAATAAATTAAGAAACTAAAATTCTCTGCAGTTCTTTGCAGAAATAAAACTCAGTAATCCAAACTATTAGACAGTGACCTGTTCTGCAGTCCAAACAAAGTGCAAAAATTAGAGAATAACGCTCTACATATGCTAATAGAAGAATAGCAATGCTGACAAAGACTAGAACCCATTCATGTGAAAAGCAACTTTGGAGTGCAAAAATAACTATAGTGACTAACCTCTGTACACAAAAATAATTCACAATAAACAAATGTACATAGAAAACTTGCTGCAATATAAAAGAAAACACAGATCAAAATATAGCCTACTTACCTGTAAATCCGTCTCAGATTACAAACTTCAAGCCATGAGGCTTATCTAGGCATCTGTACATCTGTTAACATAATAGTTGCTAAGTAGGCTTATAGTTGCAAACCGGAAACGACAAACAGGAACTGTTATTAATGCGCTAAGAATCATGGGAAATATCTCCGATCAAGAATAAAGTGGATAGAAGGCGTCGACGCGCGTCAAGAGACGCCAGGATTTTAGAAAGTTAATTTTATCCGGGCATTGCTCACTGGCGGCGAACGCTGAAATTCGCTGAAATTCTGAAACGCAAATATGGCAGCTGGGGGAACATATCCAAATAATAACACATGACATAATCCAAAAGAGCCAATTGACTGCTTTATAACTGCCAAGCATTAACCTATTTAACCAATCGTGGGGTTGCATTGACGTGAGCCACCTGCCTATACTACTGTCTTCCTAATTAACTGCCCGGGGCATGTCAAAGATGGTTAAGATAAATGTACAGTACTTTGTTCAGGCCATGCAGAGTAGATTCAGCTGTCTGGGCGCTGCTTACGTCAGCCGCCACAGCAAAATGCCGTTGGTGACACGCCCACTTAAGAGACCAGAAGTGTTACATTTTTGCTCCATTGAAATGCATTACAGTACAATGCACAACCATCTTTCTATCATTCTAAAATCTTATATCTGAAGACCATGTGTGTGTGTGTGCGTGCATATGTGTGTATGCGTGCGTGTGCAGTTGATGGGCGTGCGTGTGTGTGCGTGTCCGTCATGCTAACACATTTTACAATAAAACACAAAATAGCTAACTTTGCTAACTTGCATATATAACACCATTTTCAGAATCAAACGTTCACAAACGTTTTTTTACGCAGCAGTAAATATAGTAACTCTCTGCAGAGAGTAATTTTATGTTTTCTGTTTATGTTGTTTTATGTTTGATGTACCGGGCGGGCCGAGTGGAATGTCTCAAAGGGCCGCGTCCGGCCCCCGGGCCTGACTTTGCCCACATCTGGGCAAGAGGCTAAAATGCCCAGAGCAGATGTGATGCCCTCTGCAGTTACCAGCAGGAACGTTCTTACATTCTTATAACGTGCTTTGAATTGACCCTACGTTACACGTTAGTGGCTGTTCAAAAAACAGCACCAGTGCAAACGTCTGCCCCAGTTTTGGGCTGACTTTGAATCCAGCCGCCCGCTGTGGTTAGTGGGCCTTCCCGCACTCTCCTATGATCGGGGATTGCTCGCTTTAAGAGGCTCTGGGTCCCCGGGTTTTGAGGAGCGGTTATTCCAGGGAGCGAGGGGAATCGGTCAGACATGCTTGAATGAGCCCTGTTGAGGCACGCTGCTCCTGTCCCCCTCTTTCCAGTTCTCCACATCTCGTCTCCTGTTTACCGGCCCTTCTTCCACCCAGGTTGGCCTCTGTTACTCTCTCTCTCTCTTTCTCTCTCTCTCTCTCTCTCTCTCTCTCTCTCTCTCTCTTTCTCTCTCTCGTTCTCTATCTTTCTCTCTCTCTCTCTCTCTCTCTCTCTCTCTCTCTCTCTCTCTCTCTCTTGCTCTCTCTCTCTCATTTAAATTCAAATCACTTTATCGGCATGACGTAACAGTACATATTGTCACGGTATCATACCTTTTTTCTCTCTCTCCAGAATAATGTGATTAAACTAAGGGGCAAAATTACATAACATAGTAATAACGAGCAGATTAAAATAGGTAAATTAAACAATGGATAGATTAGAAACAAGGAAAATATATATTGGTATTTAAGGAAAATGAAATACCATTACACTCGTCAGGCACTAACTCTCTCACTCTTTCTCTCTCACTCTCTCTAGCTCTCTCTCTAGCTCTCTCTCTTGCTTTCTTGCTCTCTAACTCTCTTGCTCTCTCCCTCTCTTGCTTTCTTGCTCTCTAACTCTCTTGCTCTCTCCCTCTAGCTCTCTCTCTCTCACTATCTCTCTCGCTCTCTCGCTTTCTCACTCCATTGCTCTCTCTCTCTGTATCTCTCTATTTCTCTGTATCTCTATTTCTTTCTATCTCTCAAGCAGAGATGGATTGCAATGGTCAGCACAATAATTCAAAACATCATTCTCTGAATATGCAGCATTCACCTTTTAATACAGTTTCAGAGAAATTAAAAGGAAATACAGTTGCTTTATTTATATATATATATATTATTGCTTTAATAGGGGGGCATTGCTACCTGCTGTCGGTGTGTGCAAACACATTTGAGATCTCATGGTGTGAGTTATTCATTATTTGATTATTCAAATTTGATTAACCATATTCAAATTATTAAAGAAAGTGGACTAAGGGCTTTTCACGCGGGAAGCGGGACCCGCTATTGTTAAATTAATTTTCAATGAGAAGTGGGCGGGCTAGGTGGCGGAATGGTGGGCGGGCGCAGTCCCGAGAGCTTTGCCGCTTGTGTGCACGGATCGAGAACACGCCCGCCTGCCTCCGAGATCAAATAGATTAATTTTGAGGTGGCGGCACGACGCATTCCTTTGTTGACTTGTATGAATGTAAGCTAGAAAGCAACATACAGACGAACCAAATGTCACAAGCTTTTACCGTACACAAGACAAAAAATGCGCAAAATGTTGTTTTTTGGACATACAGTAGCTAGTTTGTATTAAAACTATATGTGGAAATGCACCAATTACATGCTATACATATATATTCACCACATATTTTGTCTTAATTCATTTAAAATAGGCTATGTTAATTTAGACACAGGTATTAAATTTATATTTTAGTTCATCTACGTGATTTGTTTACTGTTCAGTTCTCATGGTTACCTCAAATCGAGGCGCATCGCTTGCCGCGACTCTGGGCAGTACATTTACCCTTCACGAGAGGCGGGCGGGAGGGTGCGGGACGGAGAACAGGATGCTGCTTTCCATGTGAAAAGCCGTACGGTAGTATGTTTTTATTGTAACTAAGTAATTAAGAACAAAACAGCAATGTTTTAGAATGATTTATACAAAATGAAGGCGAAACGAGTTCAATGAATTCTCTCTAAAAATACAAAACACACCAGAGTACATTTTCTTCTGTAAGACGTTAAGGTCTCTCAACATTTAATTCCACTTGAACAATTTAACTGTAATGGTGGCAATTATTGCTCTATCAGGAGTATATTAAAGGATAATTTTTTCATGTTTTTCTTTTATATTGTTCATCTAAACATCATGTAGACTATGTAATATCTTAGAAACCATAGAATTGCATTGATTTCCAAGGAACTATTAAAGTCCTGCTGCTTTGTTGCTTCATTATAATGAACATTGTAGCTTTTTCTACAACTTCATTTAGGCACTACCTCTCCCTCCAATTTCTTCCCTTAAAGAAATCTATCATCCATAAATGCCTTCCATAATCTAAGGAGGGACATTTGTCTTATAAAATGGTATATGGCGAATGATGTACCTGTGATGTGATGCATCCCGCAGAAGAAAGGCGTACGCTACATAAACAGTGCTAATGTGAATCAGCGTGTATGAGACTGTTATAAAAAGATCATGTTGGTAGCATTATAAGAGAGTTAATTGCATTAATGGCTATAACTACATATTGTTATATTGATATTGGAAATGTATCATACTAGAGCAAATTAAAATAATGACAAACCCATTATTTCTACTGCTGCATCTTGCTGTATTTTCGAGACTGACAATGAAGCATGAGAGATTTAATAGTATGCTATATTTAGTTGGTGTACAGTAATTCACTACAAATGTGAACCACAGAAACATTACCGTAACGTATTTGTACTCTTATAAAAATATTTGGTAGTGTAACAATGTTAAAACTGTCCCTATTATTTGTTACTGTATAATCATTTTTATTCTTTTTTTTTAAGCTCTTCACATTTAGTATACTTCACATTTTTCTCAAGCCTTTTGGAAAACTACTGCAGCACGTCACTCAGTTACCATGCACGTATAGACAAATGACATGGATAGAATCATATGTCATCGTTATGTCAGAGGCTCACTCTTTTAAAGTTGTTGGTAAAGTATGTGGGTGTCTGAGTCCAGCTTACATATCATCTGTGCTTCCCAGATGAAACTGCCCTGCAGTTTTAAATAATGACTTGGAAGAGAAAAACACTTGCTTTTTTTTGTGACAGTCCATTAGGCAAGTGAAGCAAGGCAAGAGATGGGGGTTTCTCCATTTTACTCTCATGTTTATTGCAGTATTTTCCTGTTTTATTTGGGAAACAAAGTCTAACAGATGCTCCTTTTCTTTGGGGGCATTGCACAATTAGAGCGTTCTGCTTCTTTGCTAAATGGCAATTTTGACCTCAAGGCTGAACACTAACAAGGGTGTCCCTCTAATAAGGCTTTTTCCTGTTTAGGTGTGGTAAACTGCAAGCTTTCAGTTAATACAGTACCATTATTGTTTGATAAAAATTGTTTTATTGGGCACCATTTTGATTTTATTTCAACCACAAGCACTTCCTCTGTGCTGCTGACACTAAAAAATGTATTATTGATGTGTGTGTGTGTAGTGTAAATATACTGTATAAAGATTTGTATACTTGCCTTGTTGAAAGGTTTGCTTTCATGTTTACCCATTAAAACATAACATGCATTATATTCAAAACTTGCCACAGCTCTGGAGAACACATTGGATGTTTTAGTGTCTCGCTTAAATTACATGGTGAGTCTGCCATGCGGTTGTTACAAAGACAAATACGGAGCATAGAGAAATTAAATGTATTTTTGTTAATGTGAAGGTTATTAAGAAGCAATTGTACACTATATTAATACCAAATTGGCTAAATGTCATGATTATGTTGTCAAATCATGCATTCAACGCATTTTGGCCAAATGGAACGATTGTTTGTTTCATAACCACTTTTCACATGAATGAATTGCTGCATGTTTGGGTCCATTATTATTGAATGACTGAATAAATAAAAATATTTTCAGTTAGTTTTTCACATCTTAAAATATAGAGGCCTATAGTCATAGAGTATAGGCAAAGACAGGAACTGTTTAATTCACTGTTTGTCAATTTCTTTCCTACTTGGAATAGACAATCTGTTTTATTATTTATTATGATCTGGAGTTATGCCAAAGAGTGCTTGCATCACAAATGCCCATTCCAGGTCTTTCTGCTGCATTTCATATTGTTACCCTGCTCAGTGGCTAAATAGATCTGTCCATAGACTATAGAAAGACTACAGTGGGCATGCAGGTCAATGCAACCCTGTGTAACATGATTACATATATGAATTTCATCACTCACTACACCCGACCCAACCCAACACAGGGTGAATGGGGGCAAAGGTGTATTCTCTTGGTCTCTTGACAGTGAGACGATGATATGAGAAAAGGAGAGGCATCTGCACTGTTTTGATTTGATGTCCTGCACCTATAGGAAAGTGGTATGAAATACAGCCAACATCATAGGCGTAATATCTGGTGTGGCTGTCTGAGAATGGACATCTTTTTTAGCCCCCTGATGGGTCAGAATGTTCTGGTTTTTCCCCGAGAGGGAGAAGTGCAAATGGATATAGGGCAGCTGTTAATGCCTTCTCTTTCTTTTTCTTTATTGTGCTTTTTGTATTTTATTAGTTTAACACTAGGTCATGCAATGAAAATGTCATGTGCAATGTCAAATACAAAACACGCATACTAATTTGAAAGACATCAACAATGTGTCCCTAGAACAACATTCATTAACAACAGACAAAAAGAGAAAATAAACCTTTACTTTTCATAAATTATGCATATCCATTTAATGCTCTAACATCTCAATTCCCTTTGGGAGACTGAGCAATGCAGTTAGCATTTTGGGATAGCTGCTAAATTAATATGTTAGCATTTAGTAAGGTCAGTGTTCACTTTATTTATGTTCCCTGGGAAATTCTACCAAAGCTTCAAAAATCTACGCCCATCTTCCCCAAAGATAACCTGCTATAAATTTCTCTTATAGATCCATTCTGCCAGCTCTCCCTTACATTGAGACTTGGTGTGCTTTTGAATTTGCTGACTGCACTGTGTTAATCCTGGCAGGGTGAGGGATTATGGATTCTTATTTGTTTATGAAGATCAAGGGGATTAGGGATTTGAGACCATTTTAGCCGGCACAAAGTTTTCTGCATCCCTGTTTAATTATGACATCTCTGGTCTGCCCACTGCCCCAAATGTTTACTGTGGCACAGAGCCACATCCTTTACCGGTCCACCCCTTCTGTTGGATTGTATTTTTTCTAAATCTGTCAGATATTATTATTTACCCTTAATCCCATTATTAACCAATTCTATTCAATAGATTTACTGACCTAGTTGAAAAATATGCTTCTATAAAAGCATATTTATACATAAAAGTTTTTTTATATTGGAATTTATTTGATTAATTACCTTGTCATGGTTTTGCTTTTAATCTTTTTTTTTTCGTCAACGTGTGAAACTCAGCGGACACCTGCTTTAAATAAAATCAATGCCGTCCTTGTGTCCACAGAAAATCAGTGAAATAATTGCCATGCCAGGCAGGACAATTTGCTTTGTGGTGTGTTCACATTAATATTATTGAGCAGCCACCTTCTCATATGCCTGACACATTGTAACGTGGTTAAATATCAAGACCATTCCTCATCCTAATGACCTCATGTGGATGAGCAATTGCTTCATTTCTCCTCCCCTGACTTTAATCTCACCCGTGTTCTGTCACCTACAGTAATCTCCACATCACTGGATAATGGAGAATAGATTTACTGTAGGATATGTGTCACAATTTGACACATATCCTACAGCCTGAAGCCATGTCCTTTAGTTGGAGTCAGCATTCTCACGCGATAATGCCTGATGCTTGTTTTTGGCATAAATGGCTTCAGTGTTATTTGTTTTTAACTGAACACTTATAATGCATAATGCATTGTTGCACAGTGCCAATTCTGAAACGGGTACCTTATTTATTGCCATTCAAATGATTTATTGCAAATTATTTATTCAATAATTTGCCATTAGGTACCGTAGAATCCACCGTGATGAACCACTGTGTGTGAGAACAAAGTGGTTCCCCTTGGTATGAATTCCTTGATCACCCCCACCCCCCATCATGTGTACGGGCGTCTGTCAAGATACACCCTGTTTGTTTTCCCTGTAATGCTTTCTTTGATCCCCTGGGCTCCTGTGGTGAGAACAGTGGGGGAGACTAGAGTTCTATTGACATACCGATAATCTGAAATTAATATGAAATCTGTCCAAGGTTTTCAGGAAACATTAGAGCGCATCATGGACATGATCAGCCAGAACATATGGCAAAGTGTCTGCTCAACGCCCAGACAGGTTTCGGTGGCCGTATATTAATTATGAATAATTTTGGAATAGTATGAAATATCATAGCAACTTAGCATACGGTTGCGCTGAACCTGTGTTGCTGGCAGCCATAGGACCTTTATTATTATATCACATTAGCATCTGTCTGGATGCCTGGAGGCCCATTGTGATAACAGGCAGTCATTATTCTTCCCTGAACAAGAGCACCTCATCAAAATGCTATTCAATTTCCTGCGTTTAACTGAATTGAGGTGCCATTGCTCCTTCTGTGCAATGAACCTTTCTTTATTTCTGTTCTTTGATAATCAAAATCCATATTAGATCTTCAAAATAGCCTATACTATATTATTGCAAAAAAGAAAAGCTTGTAAAGTACTGTATTTCAAATATGAACTCATATTGCCTGATTGTATTTCAATGTTACTCTCACATGAGTCAGTTTTGAAGGATAGACCAGCACATCATAGCACTGTATGCTAGTATAACTCCGGTGGGCCTAGATGCCAGTGCTAACCATCAGAATACAGCCTGCTGTATTTTGAAATTGGCTGTGCATGCATATTCAAATGTTTGAGCAGCAGCAGCAACAGCAGCAGCAGAGTCAGTGGGGAATGTGAAATAGGACATGTATGACCAATTGATTGAGCACAGCAGTGGTGCCGGAGAGAGCATTCCAGAACAAACAGTATGCATAATAAATAAAGCAGGAAATGGGACTGTGGCGGCACATTTCGCTGTGTTTCATCATCAAAGCATCTCCCGTTTGAGGTCCACTCTGCGTCACGGAGACTGATGCGGAACACTTCTGACCAGCTCACACCTCTTCACACCGCCGGAAAAGTACAATGAAACGTTTTGTTTCTTTGTGGAACGGCAACAGAGGTTCACAACGCGGAAGAAACTTTCTTGGTCTTTTGGTTGATGGGCTGAAACCAAAGCATTTATCTGTTGCACTCAAAACGCATGCTTCCCTTCTCTCTTCACTGCAGAAATTGGACTCGGGTGGCATGATGCAAGAAGGCGTGTTTTTACTTGTCCGAAGTTGGAAAGAGACCCCTCATTGGGTCTTATATTCCAGTCTTATAATAGCATTGGCCTATGTTGTGCCCTGAGGGCGTGGTTTGGCCTGTGGTGTGACGCTTGGGTTTACGGCACCCATAGAGATAAATAGGTAAAGATAGTGGCCATACTGTTTCAGACCGCCTTTAGCAGGCACCTGGCAGTAAAACATTATGAATACAGGGGGCAGGGAACTCGTAAATACAACCCACTCTATGGGTAAAAGTGCCTGCGAAATTACAAAATTGTAATTCAAGGATAATGAATTCACCTTGAGATCTCCAAGGTGTATTAGGAGAATGGCCTGTCAGGTTGTGACGTGTTCATTTACAGTAGCACTGTTCGTTATTCCACATTTGGATACACAGCAAGTGTTGATGAATACAGTATAGGTTATTATAGTTCTGGTCTACTGGTTTGGTATAGCCAAAACATACAATGGAAATCGAACAATGTATTGATTAACCTTGATATAACCCAGAGTTGCATTATTGAGCATTCTGTATAAGCTGGGAAACAGAGACCGCAGAAGGTTAATGGCGGGAAGCCCTGCTGTTTCACTAGACAGCATTTAAATCACTTAATCCTATATGGTCCAGAGGAATATACACACACTACCAATAGCACTCAAAGTATACAGTACAACGTCCAGAGCTTTAGTGTTTTTGTACAGTAGGGATGAAAATGGACTAATCCAATACAGTCAACGCATTCAAGATTACCTCAAATAGCAACAAGGATATTATCAATCCAAATCAGATTTATTCCTTGGAGGTTTTCACATACTAGTGCTACACTAGAATAGATACATTATTATTTATATAGTGGAATTTCATTATGGAGATGCAAGTTAAGATGAAGCCTTAAAGCCTCATTTCCTGCCTGGTGTCGTCTTTACTGTAGCTACCTATACGTTCTGCTGTTGCCTACGACCCTCCGTTAATAATAATTATGCAGTGGCAATTTTCATCAGAGTGAAGACGAGCAGTCACAGCTGGCAGCGGATGAGCGGTGAGGCTGACCTTCTAATGATTGGCCTCCAGCTAGGACCCTAGCAGGACTTCCTGTGTAATTTCCTCCGCTGTCTGGGGAGATGACAGGTCTGTCAGCGGCCGGGACTGATACTCCTGTGATTGGACTGGCGATATCCTCCTGTCATGTTGTGTGTTAAGAGTGCGGCGGCGCCAAGCGCAGTGGAGATACTGGAGGATTGGACAATCTATATCAAGTTTTGTCCCACTTCAAAAGATCATCATAACGTAAAATTTAAGAAAGATGGCTGAAGACAGAAGTTATTACTAATATTGGATTGGCAAGCGTACACCTTCAGCATGCTGTCCTGTTTTGGGCCCTTGCCGTGACCTTTCGGTCTCACCCGGTTAAATAGCTTTATCAAAGCTATCGCATCTACATAATCCGTCGTCTCAGAAAATTCTGAATTAGGGGGATTTCAGCGCTCGCTTTCAGAAAGTGTCATTATTGTCTTGGAAAATCCCTGCTATACGTCATGACAAGACATAACATATCAGTGTTTGGCTGTTTGTGCTGCATTTGTAATTTGAACATCCACACATCTTTAAACATGCTCTCAAGAACAGTTAAAGACTGTCAAGGGGTGGTCACACTATTTTTTTGGTCGAGGTGGAACACTCAAAGTTTGTCAAGGCTTGCTAACGATTGAATCAAGCTATTGCTTTGTGCGAAGCAACATCAAGCATTGCTATCAATTTTTTGTTTGTTTTGATCTACTTAAGTATGAAAATTTACCAGGCATTTGGGATATTTTTATTGCTGGCAACGGGTGAAGTATCCAGATACTTGTCAGTTTGCGGCGTATAGCTTGAAAGCCACTTTAATTTAACACCATATTACACTGTTGCATTCGATTTGCATTAGATTTGCTTTGCTTTGTTAACATGTGGTGAAGATGTTATTTCTTGTTGCTTTGCTGTTCCAGGGGCATCCCAGGGAAGAAATGCGGGACCATTATCTTGTCTGCTGAGGAGTTGGGAAATTGCAGAGTAAGTATGACCCTTATTTTCTGCCGCTATCTGCCAGAACACAGAAAAACTGTACCCAGCTTTAACATTGTTGGAGTAACTATAGTATGGCATGTCAGTTGTACCGGCAGATGTGTGTACAATGAACAGGACAGGACCTTTAATAGCTGTATCTAATGAACCTGTAGTCATTCCAATCACTAAAGCATTTCCTGCAGTGCGGACGGTTTCTAATATGAATCCAATTTAACAGCATGCGTCCTTGCTGCTGGTGTTTCTGTTTGCTGCTGAATGAAGGTAGTAAATAATCCCACCAAAGTACTTGTGGCGCACACATAAAAAGTATTCCCCAAAACGATTGTCTCCTCTCAAATTGTATCAGTAAAGCAAACAGTAATGCAGCAGTTACTATATAAATGTTTAATGATATTTTGGATCTGTAATGCATCTTGCCTAATAATATTAAATCCCTGCACGAGTCAATATTTTTCACAAGCAGTGAGTGGCACAAATATTTGACCTTATGCTAGAGCCAGTGGTATGCATAGAGCTCTTCTTGTGTTATGTTCATCCATCTATCCATCTTCATCCGCCTATCTGGAGTCGGGTCGCGGG
The DNA here is from genome assembly GCA_027564835.1 of Typhlichthys subterraneus. NCBI lineage: Eukaryota > Metazoa > Chordata > Actinopteri > Percopsiformes > Amblyopsidae > Typhlichthys > Typhlichthys subterraneus. Next base: position 13,062 of record JAODUH010000979.1, read on the forward strand.
AGCAGCAGCTCCAGCAGGGGACCCCAAACTTCTCTTACCTGAGCCATCCATTATCCAGCTCTGACTGGGGGATCCCGAGGCGTTCCCAGGCCAGTGTGGAGATATAATCTCTCCACCTGGTCCTGG